>JAYMSL010004749.1:0-10774 GCA_036897195.1 Plantago coronopus
CCCTCCCGTCCGAATCCAACCCCTACCACATACGAAATCATCATTTTAATATCAATACATTCTTTATCTCCTCACATTTTTAAAAAGTAACCTACCCCACTTACTTTTTCATTTTAACTTCATTAATTTAACTCATTTTCTTAAATTGCGCGCAAACCCTAACGGTTAATGTTTTGTGAGACGGAGGGAATAAGTTCTATTCTGTTCTATTCTTCATTTCTTCTTCACAGAATTTTGTGCCATTCGGAGTAGACTACTCGGGATTTTTTTTTAGAGAAGACTACTTTCGGTTCCTCTTCACATAATTTTGTACCAGTCGAGAAGAATACTTGCCATTTCTTCGTGTTCTACATCTTCAGTTCTTCACATAATTTTGTACCACTGAAGTTGAAGATTCACAGTTGATTTCAACTTGTGATGTTCAGTTCTCACACATTTTTTCTTTTCGAATTCCCTTCGAAGTTTTAAGATGTATTCTCTTTGCATCGTCTCACTATCACGGTATCACCGCACTTGTGGCTAACAATTACATCAGGACACTGTAACCTGCCTATTTAGGAATAATCTAACCCTTATGTTTCTTTTTTCTCAGAAAGAATAGGACTGTTTTCTGGTATGTATGGTACTACTTACTACTAGTACTAACACTTACAAGGTTTATAGGAGAACTTAGGTCTGACTATAATGTTTCTGCAAGAACAACGAATCAAATCCAACAAGAGCGTCGAAACAAGTGCAAATTTAGTAGCTGCATATTATACAATGTACAAATTCTACAACACCCCATAGATAAGGAAACAACATAAAGAGCAGTCTAGTGCCAAGGCCATGAAAACACAACAAATGACAGAGCTCTCAGTACATAAACCTCCAGTACACAGCAAAGATACAGGCATGCATGACCAGCTGATATATTACAAATGCAACAAAATGACTACTATATAACGCCTCCTTCGATCTAGCAGACGATGCTCATTGGACAACCACAAGTAATATATATGCCGCATCATACCAGACTTTAAATGCAGTAGAACAAACTTCATATTCTTCAAGCAGCACATGTCATAAAACTCTTCCAATTCTCCGAACAGATGTTGGTTTTACCGAGTCTCTGATAAAAGCATAGAATCACCCTTATATTACATACAAACTGCACCAGACTTCCCTGTATCATTTTCACAGTATAAAATCCCTGCGTGCCTCTTCAAAAAAACATATGCACCAACAAATCCGCTATAAAATTTGGGAAAAGGGGAGGGTTTAAAAACGCTAGGGGTACTCAAACAACAATACATGGCGAAAACTGGCCTAATCAACATATAACACAGGGCATATTCATGCATTTTACCCGAGATTCAGCATGAAATCACATTGCATATATGAACTCCCCGCTGCTGTCAACATCAATATCAGAATCAGATTCCAGGTCATCCATGTCATCGTCCATCATGTCCAGGTCATGCAAACCAGCAGGAGGAATTGTAGCTTCAGAGATTATTTGCATAATGACTTGTACACTTTGCATGGGGTGATCTGGCCCTTCAAACCGGTTACCTAGAGTCCTCTCATCCATCAGATCTGCAGGGAGATTTCTCAGAAACCATACATGGCTCCTGATTTCATCCATCGTGATTCGCTGAGAATGCATATCACAAAAGATTCAGCAGGTACCAACAGTGATTATAATATAATCTAGATTTATTCTACTTCAACTTGAATTCTCAAGGCATTGTATGATAAGAAAGTCTGAACTCAGTTTGAATTTGGACTTTAGTCAATGGTACAGACGTATAATTTCTACTATCTTAGAAATTTGATCGATTTATTAGAGGTATATGTGAATCCCAGGTAATTAAGGTATTGGAGAATTGGAGTGAAGAACATGTCTTCAAATAGAATGGATCCAGTTTGAACCTAGCAGATGCTACAAAAGCAATGATCCAAAACTAATGCCGGTGACCTTCACAAAACTAATGCTGGTGATAAAGTAAAGGGCCAAACAAAAATGGACACGAACCAGTGATTCATGTTTCCTCTCTGGTCAAATAAAGTAAAGCTACGCAAGTCATATATAAAACATGTCAACCAGCTTCTCATTAACAAGGCCCAGGAATCTAGGTCATGGCTGAAAGGCCTATGCGATTATATTTATTCAGGTCCACCTCTCTTTACACTGCCAAATTTTGGAAAAGACCTATTATGTGGCAAAGGGAATACAGGTTTCCGTTTCATTTAAGCAATGTGATTTCATGCTGAATATTACCAGAGTAATATCAAAAAGTAAGAATGTTTATTACTTACCTGTGCAGGATCTGCAACAAAGATCCTAGAAATTAGATGGCGACATTCCTCAGATATTTGAACATTTTCTGGAATTGAATATTGGACACTTAATATTCTCTGTATTGTCTTCCTGAAGTCCTTTGGTTCAGCAGGGTCCTCAAATGGATAGCCACCAAACAGCATAACATATAATGTTACACCGCAGGACCATACATCTGCAATCTGAAGCAAAGGTTTTCATGTTAAGTACTGGACGAAATGAACATTCATATAATAGAGAGGTTCAGCCTAGCCATATCACTCTCATCATACTTTCTTGTCTGAAAGATAAGGGTTCTATTAAAAAGTGAGAGAAAACACGGGAAGTGTACTACAGGCTACAGCATCTCTGACAAACATGCATCTGAACAGTGCCTATTAAGTAAAGGGTTAATAGCTGCCCCCATCGAACAAACAAAGTAATATCCCAGAAAAACTCTGAACAAATTGCCAGTCCGGGTTAGCAAAATCTCTTGTTAGTTGTTTCTTTTCATCTTGTTTATTTCATTGGTAGTATATAAAATGGTTGTGGTATCATACGTCCATATATCGACGAAAAGCTTGTAACATTAGTAACATTTTTGGTCCAGAATGATTAGAAGCTCAAACAAAGGCCACCGTGCTTTTGTTTCTTCATCAAAGTACCAGGGAAAGGAATGAACTCGATCTCCATTCCAATATTCCTAGAGCTTTTGTGAAAACACATCAATACAGGTTGCTTGTTACTATGAAGTCTGATCCTAGTAGCAAAACCCAAGTAAAATAACAGGAAATGGGGGCAAGAACTTAACAATGACAACAAGTACTTGATCAACAGGTTGACACTGATTACTGGACGAAACTCTGGCCAGTACTGAACTGGCATAAAATCAAGTTAGAGTATCAAGAGTGGTTTATTTGATGGTGAGGGCGGACTAGTGATCCTCATCGAATATGAGATCAACCATGCTACACCTCCATGGGTCCCACATTCTATGTGAGATCGTGGACCAGTATACCACCACCTAGCATCAAAAACACCACACGGAAAGGTACAACTACACTATACTTGACAGTATTTTGACATGTTTATCCAAAGCTGAGCAATAACAAGATATTGACACTGTCCTAAAGACGGAGATATTGGCAGATAGCAAATGATGATCAATCAGAGTGGAAGAAGATTTTACCTTGCCGTCATATTCTTTTCGAAGTAACACCTCCGGAGCAATATATGCAGGGGTACCCACAGTGGATTTTGGTTGGGAATGTAGAAGAGAAGACTGTCGAAACAAGCTTATAATCAGGTCATAAGCACTTAAGCAGAACAAGGTAGATTGAAAGGTACGTAATATAATGCAAGTTTCATATATAACAAAGTTCATTGATACATATAGATGGCTAAACCACTGATAAATACCACATATTTAAACCCTCTAAGAAGTTTGGTTACATACAGTTATGCAACAAGAGATGATATAAGATTACCTTGGAATACCCAAAATCACATATCTTCAACCGGGGAGCTTCACTGCCATCCAGAAGTGTATTTTCCAGTTTCAAGTCACGATGACATATTTGCTTCAAAAGAGAAACATTCAACACTTAACTAATAACTCAACATTCACAATGTGAGCAGTAATTGTGTTATTCAAATGAGGACACTGTTGACATTCTCATACCATTGAATGGCAGTAACTGACTCCAGATATAAGTTGCTGGAAAAAGAAGCGGGCCTGACATGACAAACATAGACAAAGAGATAAGTACCCTCAAAGCCACTCTGGTATCATAAAAGTAAGAGATTAATAACCTCATCCTCGTTAAAACGTCCTGCGTTGCTTATGCGGTCAAATAACTCCCCTCCAGAAGCATACTCCATAACAATAGCCAGATGTGTTGGTGTTAGAATCACCTAAGCAGCCATGAAATGAAATAACATCAATATCTTCCTGAGCAGGCTCCATCTTATAGAAATAAAAACAGGCTAACCTCTTTAAATTGCACGATGTTTGGGTGCTTTAAAGACCTGTGGTTGATTATTTCTCTCTGGACATTTTCATCTATCTGCAATAAACAAATAGTCATCAGATGATCAGAATACTCATTTCACGGCATGCAACTAAACAGACATTTAGTTTCCTTAATAGACTATTTTATAGTTTTCACCAACAAATCTGTTGCAGGAAACAATAGTTATTCAAAAGCTAAAGGAACCAGTGTATTGACGGGATACCAGCATACACGATAAGCCTGAACCTGATGCCCTTTCAATTTTCTCCAATTGTTATAGAGTAAAAGTTGTTCGTTTTATTTACTGAGGACGGATGAGGGAGGACAAACAAAGAAACATATCCAACAATAAAGGGAAAGCGCATCAAAATAATTAGAACCGTAACAACACACAGATATATATATATGATCTCCAAACATAATTGCATCTCAATTTTCAATAAGAACACAAAAGTATCAATTACGAAAGCAAATAAGCAGACAAAAGAGACATAATTAGCAATTAAAATTAACTGACCGGTTTGCCACGCTCAATATACTTGATGGCAACAAGTTCATTTCTCAGTTTATCCTTCATAAGCCAGATTTCCCCAAAATTACATTTTCCGATACTCCCGATAAAAATATATCGGTCTTTGTCATACAAAATCTCTACACTGCTTGGATACTTCGGTTTGGATGGAAAATCCATTTTCCTATCTACACCAGCAAAAGAACACCTTCGGGGAAGTAGTATATGCTCACTCAAAACACTTAATTGACATCCACAACAAGTAGTGACAGTATAAATAGATCGGTAACGAGATGGTTCAGCAGAGAAAAGGAAATCAACTGATCAGGATGGTGAGAGCCTGAGTGGCAGCTGGTTTTATAACATTACCACGGAAAGAGAGGGCTGCTGGGGATCAGAATGGAGAGAAAGAGGCTTTGAATTGTACCAAGAAAAGGATGGGTCCTTATGTCTTTATTCACGCAAATATTTTATTATAAAGCAAAATGGTGAAGAATAAGTGGCACTCATCCTGCAGTGCCTTTTTATGCTGGCACGAATACATAGGACGAAATTTCATGCAACAATGTCTTGCTCTCCGCTTCAATATTTATTTGAGTGAACAAGGAGGCAAAAACAAATGCATTTTCTTTGCTCAAATTAAAGTTGAGTAAATTGCGGGTGGGGATGAGAATGGAGAGAGAGACTTTGGATTGTGACAAGTAACGGATGAGTTTTGATAACTTTATTCACGAGGATATTTATTGTAATGCACAAGAGTAAAGAATAAGTGACGCTGATCATACAGTGTCGTTTTGCACTGGCTGAACAGTGATTCTTATGATGGATTTCATGCTAAAATGGTTTGGACTCTTCTTTTATACAGTATGTATTTAAACTCAGGAATAATGGTTGCTGGTTAAACTGGAGATGAAATTCCGGTGGCGAAATGACAATCCATATAATAATACCTTATGCACAGTGGGTAGCCTTGGCAGAAATACATGTTCACTCAGAGCTAACATGAATCTATCATGAAAAACTAAGTAACTAGTTGAAGTGTTGAACCTACTTCTGATTTTCTATATGTTGGCAAAAAAATTACTATATCCTGTATTAGGTTTATAAACCATTCTTGTGCCATCTGTATTAGCTAAATGGAGTTGCACATAATGAAGCTAATGCAGCCACACATGCATGTGGATGTTTATCTACCACAACGTTGATCTAATAACATGTTAACATGTTAGTTTAAGAAATCTGTTTTAAATTCATAACTAAGAAGTGTTCTTATATGTTCTACTTCAATATAGGATCAGAATTGGGCGTCGATTGAATAATATTTTTGTTCTTATAAGAAAACACAATCATCCAATTGGCAAACATAATAGTGCCTTGGTTCACTCTTATGAAAAGAATAAAAAGTGAGAATTGAGAGCAGGGCTACGTTACAAATTCATGACTATATCAATCTCTGCACTTATAAGAACACAAAACCATCCAATTGCCTAACATTGTAGTTTCTCGGTTCACACTTATGAAAAGAATAAAAAGTGAGAACTGAGAAGAGCTACGTTTACAAATTAATGAATATATCATATGTTTGGATAAACAATCTGAAAATGATTTATGGTAGTTAATTCAAAGCTTACCCGCAGAATGATAAAAGTGAGGTGATAATTGCAAATGTATTTACTCAAAGCTTAACCAAACTAAATGTTGGCCATTGATCAATTTTGCTCAATGTTTTCGAAGAAAGGAGGATATTGATGGATACAAGAATTCAGGTTCACAAAAATCCATAACAACTTATTTCAACCCCAACAGCGAACAAAGCAATCTCCTAAAACATCCTTTATAACTCACAAATTTGCCCCACCATGTGTGTTCTTAAACGCAGAAATGCTGTGTTCTTTGCATATTATTCTACTAAACCATAAATGAGTCCAACGCTATATGCCAATAAGAGCCTTCTGAGTACATTTTGTATACATAAAATTCAATGATATATATCTAGTGGAAAACCAAACAGAATTGCATGTAATGTACCATAAGGAAAAGGTGTAATCAAGTTAACGTACCCAGAATCAATCAAATCAGATAGCAGAGTATGTAAATCAATTGACTTACAACGTCACTCAGAATGAATCAAATCAGAGAGCAGAATAAATCAGAGGGCAGAGTGCGTAAATCAATTAACTTAAAACTAAACGCAACTTCTCGAAACACTCTAAATCAATCTACCACGTGCCTACACCAGAGTGTAGCATTTCTAAGCTTTAGCTTCGCAACTTCTCCTAACATTTAAATCAATCTGCCCCGTGCCTACACCAGAGTGTAGCATTCTAAGCTTTAGCTTTTTAGCTCTAGCTTGGCAACTTCTCGTAACAATCTAAATCAATCTATCCCATGACTACTGACTACACCAGAGTGTGGCACTCTAATCTTTACCTCCCGAACTATCTCTAACCGTTTTTCGAAAATGAAATTCATGACTAACTACCAACTGATTAAGACATGAAACAGAACTGCTGAGAACAAAATGCTACAGTATACTAACAGTTGAAGAAATTAAAAATACTTAATAATTACCATAAACACCTCGCAAACTGAAGAAAAAAATTGAAAATTCAATATTTACCCGATACGGAAAAGGCGACAAACTCCATTCATTGACAACCAAACACAAAATCAAACCTAAATCAGCAAAATTCCCCAAAAAAGCATTCCTCATTTGCACAGACAACAATAATTGCGTACTAATCCCAATAAAACCACACTAAAAAAGCGATGCTGACAGTTGCCGAAAATCTCAGGAAACTGACGTACCTTATCTCCTCGCTCGATATACTTGACGGCCACGAGCTCCCTGGTCTGCTTATCCCTCATCAATCTAGCCACTCCGAAGTTCCCCGACCCGATATCCCTGACCAAATCGTACCGATCGCTGTCGTGCATGATCGGCATATCCATCGGTAGTCGATCCATTTGAGCTCAGTTCATTCAAAGCCACGGCGCACCGTGCAGAGTTGACCGGCGAGCTGAAAAGACAGTTTTGCCCCTCCGGAGAAGTTGAATGATCGGGTTTTGTCTGATTGTGTTGTGAGTAAGTGTAGAAGAAGGAGAAGGAGAAGATATTTTCGGTTTGTGATTCAGGAATTAGGATAATAAATTAAAATAGTAGTAATAATAAAATGAGAGTGTGTGTTGGTTTGTTACTGTGTCTGTTGTTTTAACGTATGGAAGAAGGTGGGAAGAAGGTGAAGGTGGCTCACGTAAACGGTGTCGTTTGGGGTGAAAGAGACGGCGTTTTGTAATGGCAGTGGCAAGTTGGTCCTCGTAACAAACTTATGCAATTGGAGGAAAAGCTGTCTTCTGTAGATTTGACTTTTTTGACATGTGTTAATAAAGATGATTAGGCGCATGTCGGGTTTGATGGATCAAGGGATGGCTATGGCCGGCCGGCCGGCCGGCCTACTTGGATGATATTTTCCAATTGGGGGCCCAACTTTGAAAGTGGATGGTGAATGTAGGCTGAAATCCACACTTGTCCAGTTTTTTATTGGGTCTATTTGGGTTGGGACTTAGGACTTAGGACTCACAAAGGGTTTTTTACCAATAACACAAAATTTGATGCACCCATTATCTATCTTTTACTCCATCCGTCCGCTCAATTCAGCCTCATCTTTCTACTTCGGGGGCATCCGCTCAATTCAGCCCCATGTATAAAAAAGGAAACATTTTATTACTTTTAAATCAAACACTCCTACCCCACTTGTATATATATATACGTCACGTGTTACACACGTGAAGCATATTCATGTTATCGTGGCATTTTTTTATAAGTTTTGTATTATTTTTATTTTGGGTTTTTGTTTGATAAATTGTATAATTTTCGAGTATTTATTAAAAATAAAAAATTATCGAAACATATTCATTTTTAGTGTCAAATCGTACATATTACCAAAGAGATTATTTTAGCGAAATCTGAATTATTTTTGGATAAGCGAATATAATAAATCATTTTCGTAATAAGAATTTGATAAACGTATGTAATTTTCGACTATTATTTAAAAATAAAAATTTATCGAAACATATTCATTATGAATGTCAAATCGTAGATATTAACGATGAGATTATTACGGTGAAGACGGAATTATTTTTGGATAAACATATTTTTATAAATTCAAATTACGAAAATAGGAGAAAAAGATGGAATACATATGGTAGATTTAATAAGTTGTAGTCAACATGGATTGTATACTTGCAAGTTATTTATTGAAAATTTTCAAATTGGTCCCTAAATCTGAACTAAATTGAATAATCTTACGCAAGTTTTTCTGCTTATTATCTTACGCAAGTTTTTCTGCTTATTATATATCTTTAATATCCTAAAATAACTCACCCAAGTACTTGTTACTATCAAAAATCAGTTTCCCTAAAATTTTGGGTAAAAAAACTACTCAACTAAAGAAGAACCAAAGCTAGCCATCTTTAATCCTATTTATAGTAGTGTGGATTATGGAATCAGGAGAAAATTTCAAAAGTTGAAAGTCCAATTTTCTTCACTACCATTATTTAAAAAATATATACTCCATAACTTAGACAATATTTTTATATTCTAAGCGAAGAAAAGTGATTTAAAGTTGCACGCGGGAACCGCGTCAAGTATACTAGTTAAGGGTAATTACTATTAGTTCAATAATTATGGTAGTTAGGGGAATTACCAGTACATTAATTATCATTGGGTTTTATTTATAAAAAAAAAACTGAACTGGCCAGCCGGCCAGATTGATGATCTGGTCGACCGACCAAACCAAATCCTTCATATTTGGACTGACCGGTCGGCCAAATCAACAATATGGTCGATCGGCCCGTCCAAATATTGATATATAATGTGTCTTAATTAATGTCCTAAAGGTTTTACTGATTTTTTTCTTTTGTCTGAACAATGCGGACAAGCAAGCAACATCTTGGCAAAGCGATATATAACCCTCAATTGTAACTTTGTCACATATGGGAAATCTGCTTCTTCGCTAATGCCCACGCCCCGTGCAAAACGACACGCCTGCTCCATGTATATACCCTTGATAACTACATTCTATAGTTCTATTTATTATTACTTTTATACATCGGAATCATACTGATGAACTAATGCAGCGCTAGTACAATAAAGTGTACTCTTACAGTATCAAGTGCCGCAATGATAACATCACATAGATCAACGTTCCAGTAACCTCCCATATCTAAAATAATTTCATCGTCGAAATGACACTTGCCTCCGAAAAATGGTTAATCGTATAATATAGAGGAAAATTTTGTTTACACTAAAACCTTTTCGCGTTTTGACAAGATACACTACAACCTTTTTTTTCCATCTCGCACTATAACCTATTTTCGATTTTCATCTGTCACTACTTTTTTGACAACCGTTAGTTAGGCGGTGGGGTGCACGCGCGCCGACCTGGAGGACGATTTGGGACGAATTTCAGACGAATTAAGTTGGGTTTTGGAGGGGGGGGGGAATTCCCGCCCTACACATAGTGAATGTGTAGAAATACCCCAATTTCACATAAACCCTAACACAACTTCATCAATTGAATCTGCTGCCTCTGCCTCCTCGCCACTTCATCATGTCAAACTCAAGGCATTCAGCCAACCTCGTCCCTCCCCGCTGCCGATGTTACAAGGTGTGTCCGTTGAGGACGTCGAGGACAGACACCAATCCGGCTAGAAGGTTTTGGAGCTGTGCGAATTACCCAGATCGGGTAAATCTGTCGTTTTTTTTTGTTTTCTTTGTTTTCTTTGTTTTCGAATTTGCAAATTGGTAGTCTGTAAGTAGTGTGTGTTGGTGATTTTGTGCAATTTTCAATTTTGCAGTCTAGGATGTGTGGGTTTTTGGATTGGGTTGATTTGCAGTTGAGTGATTACTACAAGGATGTGATTCTTGAGGGGTGGAATAGAGAGTCA
>JAYMSL010004750.1:0-10774 GCA_036897195.1 Plantago coronopus
CTGTAACAACACATCGACATTTTGAAAAGCATTTTGGAATGATTTCTTAAACTACATTTTACTATAGCTAAATGAGTTGATCGAATGGTATTTCATGTTACTTTAGTTACTTTTGTTCAATTTAAAAAAGGTTGAAGAAGTGATAAGGAAGATTAGTCTTAGTATATATATAGTTTTTACTGGCTGATAGTAATCAACTAAACATTGTTGTCTGAACTTTACTGCAGGAACATTGAGATGGAAATCATATGCTAAAAACCAATCATTGCAAGGCTATGCACTTAGGAGAGGTGCAAAATCATCAGTCATTCTGATATATGACATAGGTATGAAACTTTTTTAGGCAAGGTAAAATTGAAAATGATGTGTGCATCTAATTGTTGCAATAAACTGAACCTTATTGGTCACTGCAAGCATATGAAAAGCATATGAAAGGTACTGCATGAAATAGGAAAGATGGTTGCCTAACCTGTAAATTGATGTCTTCTGTAAACTCTGGTATGTAGAAAATCCTAACAGAACATGTAAGAATATGACTTATTCATATTAAATGTACATGGAATTGGCCTGTACTGGTATAATCTGTTAAAACCAATGAAAGAAATCGACATAAAAGCTGTCTTACCTGTATAGTCTAACAACTGACTATATGAGTAGACATTGTTGTAGATATTAAGGTTTGAGAAAGCATACTTTTGAAGATTGTTAATGTATCAAGGGTTTTAACTGACTGCTTGATTTGTGCAATCTTCTTGTTGATTTCCTGTATAGCTTTACAAATATAGGTTACACAAAATGTGAGTTTGATAGCTACAATTAGGCACTGAGTTAAATGCATTAAAGTTTTGTTTCGGATGATTGATAGGGAGGTCTCCTTGTATGGAAATATGGATTATTTCTGCTTGTAGTGCAACTGTTATTTTTTTACTTTAATTGGGCAGTATCTAATTGGGGATGTGCATTAATTCTTGTATCAGGAGGTGCTGGGACCTGTATGCTAACTTAGAAGTACTTCATGGCTGTTTGACATAGGCAGTGCTTGATGCTTTGACATTTCTGGATGGATTAGAAGCACATGAGGATTAAGCAACCATACTTCAATTTCATTTTGGTCTGTATATTATATTCATAAAGTTGTAATTAAGGTGAGGATGAGTGTATTTTGGCCTGTAAAGTCAGTTTATTAATTTGTAATTAAGGTGAGGATGAGGGTTAGTCTATGTATTATTTGTGCAAGTATGGTTGTTTTTTGTTCTCATGGAGACTTCTCAGACATACCTAAGTCAGGTACGTCATCCACACTCTGCTATATTTTACCTGCTTTAATACTTTTGTTTTTTTGTTTGAAATTATTATTGATAGCCAGTTTGCTTGATTTTACTTAGCTTAGATTTTCTTGAATGTGCTTATTAATTTCAAGTTGGTATTCTGAAAAATTTTCTGTAGTGCTTAGATTACATTTCTGCATTGCTTAGAGTTTATATAATACCTTAGATGTTTCTCCAATGCTTTCTCCAATGCTTAGATTGCATTTTTGCCTTCTGATTATGTTTCAGTCATATGGTAGATAACTGATCGAATAACTTATTTTATGTTTTGGTGCATGATATGTATAATGTTGTTCAAGTGATCTTGATTTTGGGTGTTTTAGTTTAAAATTTTCGGTTCACTGTTAAGTTAAAGAATAAATAAGATGTGTATCATATGCTTGACTTGGTTTCGAACTATGGAGATGAAAAAATATTATGTTTTGCTCTTTAAATACAATCTTAATCATCATCTGAGTGGATGCATGAAATTGAGGTTGTTTTATAGACAGTGAATGATAATAATGTCAAAATTGACAACATGAGACGATAAAAGATGTAGGACTAAAACTACACTTTCAAAAATACTTGGAAATGATAATCAATCAAGAACAGAATATTGAACTGAAAAACACTTGATCCAAATTCAGAAAGAGACATAATAAGCAAAAAAACTGAAATGCAACATAACGGAACGTAAATAAATTGTCTGGTGTTCAAAATAAAATTCAAATGAAAATCTACTGCAGAAAATTAAATCTTCTCCTTCTTAATGGGCCTGTTTGTTGATTTCTTGAATTTTGGATCAGAACCACCTTCAAGTTCATCATCAGAGCCCACATTCTGAATCCTTTTCGCCGGAGTTAAACCTGGACCATCATCATTGTCAGCAATCTCAACAATTTCTTCGTCCATCTTGGACTTCCCCTTATCAGCAGCTATGTTGAGCATTTTAGAAACAGCTTCCTGTGTAAGAAGAAAATCCAAATTGTGTTAACAAATTGACATAACAAAAATATCAGTCATGCTTTGTTGGTATTGAAACTCTTTGATTGCTGAACAGTTAGAAATTGGCAACATACCCCAACACACAGATCTTTGTACTTCTGTATAATAAGCTCATCATCTGTGATGTAGTCAACACTCAAATCTTTGATACCTCTTTCAATGTTGAACTCCCTATTAACTTTCACTTTAACCAAATAATCCCGACCTAGCATACGCGTGAAATCCATTGGGAACATGAGAGGATCATCACTTTCTTCAATTTCTCTCATAACTTGAACTGCAGATTTCCCAATGAATTTGGTGATGATATCTTCGAACATGATCAGCTTAATTGGCTCATCATCTTTTGTCTTTTTTGGCCCATGAAACCTTACACGAAACCTGATAAGATTTGATTTGGTTGTAGTCAAATTTTTTAATCTAAACAGTTGTATTAAGTAATAATAACGAAAGATATGATTGATTTGCCAACCTTGGAATAATTTCTGTAATCTGTCGGCCATCACATTTGGAATTGAAACACTTGTCACCAACCCTTGAATCCTTAACCCTTCCAAGACAATGGGAGCATGCATCAAACTTCCAATGTCCGTCTGAGTCGACGTTATCAAGGTTGATGTACAGGATGAATGATCCAGCCTGATATAATTTGATAGAGGAATTTTTAGTTGTAATATTATTAAGATGTTTGTTGAAAAGAAAAGGTTGCAAAATACATACTTCACTGAATTGCTTTAGTTGTTCTGCTGAACGGTGGGAATCCATATTCAACCACTCTTCTGTTTTTAGGGTACGGGATTCTGCAGATAGGAAAGTTATAGATCGAGCAACACTACTCTTTGAAGAGTCACTTTTCCTGAAAGGGTTTAAAGATTGATGTTTATATAATTATATCAATTTGGAGTACTAATTATTTGGATAGAACGTGTCTACTATTGAAATGAAATTACCTCATTTTGAAATCCTCAAATTCTGGTATATCAGCGTTTATGAACAGTCTCGTTGCATGTACGCTCGTGGTTACACGGATCTCATCTGCAAATTTGAATTGATAGGTTAGAAATGTCAACTTTAGATTGGCAAATTACAGTTTCTTATAATTGAACTACTTACTGTTCCATTCAGTTTTGACACCAAATTGAACAATTATGTTCACACCGCCATCTGTTTGTTCAGCATTTGGGAAATCTTCCATAAGCTTGTCCGCAAAGGATTCCCACAGCACAATTTTGATAGTGCGGTTGCTGTCATTTCAATACAGAAACGTTTAAGTAGTCTATGTTTTCTTTAATTTATAAATAATTTTTTTTACCTTTCATCTTCAACTTCCAAGTCAAGCTTTCGAGCCTGGACCCTTTCAATCAAAGTGATATCACCTTTCTTTGTTATTCGGCCAATAACATCTATAAAAAGAATTTCAGAATCAGGCCATATTTTTAAAATGCATATTGTCTCAATATAGGAGATAGGAAGAATTCATACCAACATAAAACTGTGGATCTGCCATTTGAAGAGCCTCCTGTCCAAGCAATTTGAACCCGTTTCCATTGATTTTGTTGTCAGGAGTACACAGTGCCACCTTTGTCACATAACCAAAGTGGATTTTGAATTCATGGTCAACCCGTGCCTTCTGCCACTTGGGTTGAGTATTTTCCTCAACCATAAACTTGGAGATTTTGATAGTTTCGCCTTCTTTTATCAACTGTTTGAAGTTGGAAAGCAAGCCCCTCTTCACATAACCACCAATTAGGGACCCCTGCATGTAAAAATAATAAGTTATTTCATACGATAACGATAAGTAGTAGACTGCAATATGCAACTGTTAGAAATGTGAAGCGGAATAATTACCTCACTATCCATGAGAATGCATTCCAGTGAGATTGGCTTTTTTTGCGGATCTGTAGGGCACCAGCTCCTTAAGACCTTCACCGTAACACTGCGGTTAGTGGTTTCCTTAGCTATTTCCCTGACCAAAATGTTGGAAATCATGATGCTAATAGTGGTGAGCTAAGAATTCGAGGATGAGTGTGATTTGTGATTTCAGAATTATGAATAGAAACGGGTTTATATAGGAGTCTGCTTATTCAAATCAATGCTGTCTATTTTCGGAGAGATTATTGTGCAATTAATTTGGGGATTCTCCACAGAAACTGTTAATTGATTGTGGAAATTAGGTATAAATGGCAAGTAATGTGAACCTTTGAAACTGAAATATGGTTTTGATTGTAATATCTCGAGAGTATTTTGGCTTTCTGGGGAAGATTAGTAGTTAATTGTGAAGTTAATTTCTGGGAGTTTTTTCATTATGATTGATGCTAATTTTGAGGAAAGTCAACCCGTTGATGATTGAAATGACCATGGAATTATGATCGGAATTAACGTGATTAATGGAATATCGGGTATCAAAACATTGTAGTATTTTAATATAATTTTTTTTAGAAAAATCGTTCAATAAGAATTTGTAGTAATTTGCGACCGAAAAACGGGTATCAAAACAAAATGGGAAGCTTATCCTTGAACGGAGTGAGTACCTTTTATTTTAATATTATTATACTTGTTTTTTGGACTATTTAGTGCACATCATTATTTTACAAACTTCTTAAAATTGTCGCACAGTGTCCAATCTTGAGTATCTATGGAACTTTAAATAACACACCATCGTTGAGTATCTATACTACAACAACAAAGAACAAAAACGGGTTAATGGAGCATAACGAATTATAAGCAAATTTAAACCTTCAAAAGACTGATGTTTGTAGTCTTAATCTACAAAATAAAGTTTCTTACAAAAGATGAAATTAAACAAAAGTGCTACGACGATTGAATCAAAAAATATAATAAAATTGAGTCTGGGGGTGTGCAGGACCAATTAGTGCACGTCATTCTTTCTTAAGCTGCTTAAAAGTGTCGGAAAGTGACCAATCTTGATATTCTTTGTCTGTATAACACTTGGCTTCATAATCCGCAACACATCCTTTGCAATCTAGCTGAAATGATTGAGAAGGGCTTGGTGTGGCATGTTTATAGCAATTTCGATGGACAAAGATACTTTTGTCCATCCACCTGTTTTTTTCATGGTATATGAGTTGCAAAATTGTCACACGGAACCGATACATAGTGAACACACCGTCTCTCGCATTGTAGATGCGGAAAAGTGTTTCTTGTCCTTCAGCATGTAATGAGCTGTCGATGCAGAGCAGTGTCACAACTGTTGTTAGGTAAATAGAAATTGGGTGGTTCCTAGACATCACCTTTTCGAATAGGTAATTAATCCTTCGCCAGTCCCCAAGCATAAAAACATCACCCTGATTGAATGTCGATTGGTTAGTATAAAGCATGAGAATTATAATTTAAAACTTCAAATAAATTTGTGAATAATTACTTACTAATAGCAACTCAATGTACGCCATGGGGTTTCGAGCTGCAATACATCTAGAAGTGAACTCTATCAAGTGTGATACTGGAGGCTTGGGGAAATAACACGAATTAAACTGTAATTCGACCTCGTAATAGAACTCAGCTTTCAGGTGGATATTCTTGTAGCGTTTACTTCTGAATATAAAGAATGAAATATGTTAATAAATGTAATATAAAGTCGAAATATATCAAGGAACATGTAGAATTAAGAACATACATAAGCATAACATTCCCACAAAAATGTCTTCCTTTAGTAGCCATAAGGTAGAGAATACGATCTTGAACTTTCAATGGGATTTTGGGCGCCTTCCTCATGCGAGTATAACTTATGCCGAATCTATTCATGATACAAAAACTGAGTCTGGAAATTGCTGTGTATGTTCTGGGTTTTATAGATGTTTAGGAATCCTATATTAAGAAGTAATGAGCTAAGAGAGGAAACGTGGGTTAGTAATGGACTAAAAGAGGAGACGTGGGTTTTATTGAACAAATGGAATGTAAAGTGTTGAGATTTTTATTTTTTTAACATATAATGGAGACGTGGGTTAGTAAAAAACAGGACTGGAATCTTAGGATAGATACTTTGTTCTATTTAATACTTGTTTATGGACATTTTACCTTTTTCTGGTTTATATATTTTGACCGCTCCTGCCGTTTAATGTTAGTATATAATATTTGTTTTATGGTTACAATAATATATGGTTTTGGAATTATATTAGTTTAGATTACTAATCGAATTTTTTTTCTTTTTTGTTACAGTACTAAATGAATAATATTTCGGGAATATCAATGATAACATTTGATTCAATACTACTAATGACAAAGATAATTAATTAGTCCAGTTATTAGACTTTTTAATAATTTAATATTATTAAACTTTTTTATAAATTTTTGGCTACATTATTAGGTGGAACGATTAATTTATAATATCATCTTATTCGTTTAATTAAAATACTTGGTGTGATTAATTAGATTGCATACCCCAACAACATGGCAAAAAATTTAAAACTTTTTAAAAACTAAATTTAAACCTTTTTTTGAACTTTTAACATTAGATAGACAAAATAAAACATACAAACATGTAGATCAAGATGACTTCCAAAAAAACGAAAGGACAAAACAACTAAAATGAGAACTTGGAATAATTCATGGCTAGAAAATGCATGCTGTTACTAACTCATTAATTACTGAATTAGTGAAATAGTAACTTAAAGTTAAATTTTGACGTTTAATAAATTTAGTCAAAGACTTAAGATTTGGTTGGAATTACTATTGCTGGCAGAAAACACCATGTGGCTTTAGCACACAACTGTTTGAGCTTGCTTGAAATGTGAACACGTGGCTTTAGCACACAAAAATGAGCTTGCTTGAAATTAAGCCATGCCACGTCATTTTTTGTACTCGTGGATGGCCTGGATTTGCAGATAGGAATCAAGTTTTAATATATGTATGGATCAATTAAAACGTTTTTGGTATTTCGGGTCGCGACCCGGTCCAATTTAATTGTTTTATGGAAATTGGTTAACTAATTAGATGAGTATTAGTAAAAAATGCATTTAAACGTTGATGAGTGGACCGGGACACGGTCCGGTCTAATTAGCAAGCTTCATTTTCAGTAGTCGTCTACTTAGATGAGTATTAGTTTAAAATCAATTAAAATTTATTTAGTGGACCGGGTCGCGACCCGGTCTAATTCGCAAGCTTTAGTGTAAATATGAGTATTAGTTTAAAATACATTTAAACGTTTATAAGTGGTCCAATTAGCAAGCTTCGTTTTAAGTAGTAGTCTAAATAGATTAGTATTAGTTTAAAGTAGTTTAAAATGTGTTTTAGTGAACCGAGACGCGATCCGGTCCAATTAGCAATCTTTATGGAAATTGGTTAAGTAATTAAATGAGTATTAGTTTAAAATCAATTAAAACGTTTTACGTGGACCGGGTCGCGTCCCGGTCCAATTAGCAAGCTTTATGCTTTATGGAGATGCATTTAAACGTTGATGAGTGGCCCGGTCTAATTTACAAGTTTCATTTTCAGTAGTCGTCTACATAGATGAGTATTAGTTTAAAACCTATTCAAACAGGTTGGAAAATGTATCGTGACCCGGTCGAAATTTTGCTTGATCACTTTTAGCATTTGACCAGTTTAGCTTAGCTAGCTAGATCCAGCAAGTTTTGCCAGATCTTAAGTAGCCACATGTCAAGCATTCCTATCTAGATTAACGTTCATCGTACCAAACCAACACCTGTGTTTTTAGTGGACTGAGCCATGACCCGGGCCAAGTAACAAGCTTTTATGCTCTATGGAAATGCATTTAAACGTTGATTAGTGGACCGGGACACGGCCCGGTCTAATTAGCAAGCTTCATTTTCACTAGTCGTCTACTTAGATGAGTCTTAGTTTAAAATCTATTAAAACGTTTTTAGTGGACCGGGTCGTTAGCCATCTTTTGTGTAAATATGAGTATTAGTTTAAAATACATATAAACGTTTATAAGTGGTCCAATTTGCAAGCTTCGTTTTAAGTAGTAATCTGAATAGATTAGTATTAGTTTAAAGTAGTTTAAAATGTGTTTTAGTGAACCGGGACGCGACCCGGTCCAATTAGCAATCATTATGGAAATTGGTTAAGTAATTAGATGAGTATTAGTTTAAAATCAATTAAAACGTTTTTAGTGGATCGGGTCGCATCCCGGTCCAATTAGCAAGCTTTATGCTTTTATAGAGATACATTTAAACGTTGATGAGTGGACCGGGACACGGTCCGGTCTAATTAGCAAGCTTCATTTTCAGTAGTCGTCTACTTAGATGAGTCTTAGTTTAAAATCTATTAAAACGTTTTTAGTGGACCGGGTCGTTAGCCATCTTTAGTGTAAATATGAGTATTAGTTTAAAATACATATAAACGTTTATAAGTGGTCCAATTAGCAAGCTTCGTTTTAAGTAGTAGTCTAAATAGATGAGTATTAGTTTAAAGTAGTTTAAAATGTGTTTTAGTGAACCGGGACGCGACCCGGTCCAATTAGCAATCTTTATGGAAATTGGTTAAGTAATTAAATGAGTATTAGTTTAAAATCAATTAAAACGTTTTTAGTGGACCGGGTCGCGTCCCGGTCCAATTAGCAAGCTTTATGCTTTATGGAGATGCATTTAAACGTTGATGAGTGGACCGGGACACGGCCCGGTCTAATTTGCAAGTTTCATTTTTAGTAGTCGTCTACATAGATGAGTATTAGTTTAAAACCTATTCAAACGGGATTAGTAAAATAAATTGAGGGTAATGGGATTCGAACCAGGGACGTGCTTGTATCTTCTGCGTACTTAACCAATTTAAATTATATAGACCGGGGTGTGTCCCAGTTGAGGAAAAGGGAGGCCACCAGCTCAATCCCTACACCGCCCCTCCTCTAGTGGAATCTTTTGGTGTAAGTTCTTGCTCATAAAGCCGGACTAGAGATGAAAATGAAGTCAACTGGGACACGGCCCTGTCCGAACATCGAAAAATTAATATATGCATTAAGATGATCCTTATATATTACACACCACTGGGACACGGCTCAGTCAGATTAGTTCAAAATTATTTTGTCCTTTTATGACTTCTAGACTCTAAAATTATTATGACAATTACTAACTCCAGTACACTCCCCAATTTTACTCAATTTATACTCTTCATTAGGGGTTAGGGTTAGGGTGGGTTCAGGACGTTCATCCTTAACCATAAACCCTAATGAAGTCCGTATCGATTTATTTCCGAATATCCTCGACGGGGTTTACGTAATAGTTGTTTTAATGGGGTTCACCAATCTCCCTAGGGTTTTAGAATGAGACGTAAGTAACTAGTAAGGAAGCTAGTGCATATTACGACCCTACGACGGAGCTCGTCGTATTTAATATGTGGACTGTTCCGACTATATCGTGGTCCGTATGTGAGGATTAGTGTACTAATTCTACTGTATGGCGTTTCAAATCTGACGTATTCTCGAAAAGTTCGAGTGTCGATTGCAAAAAGGAAAAGGTTTTATTGTTATACTGCAAAGGAAAAGGTTTGAGTGTCTAATAAAATGTTCTCATATATTAGTATCTATTAAAACTTTAAGAGACTCATTTAATTTATTTTTTTTTAAATAATATGGAAAAAGCAACTGGGAACATTCGGTAATGTTCTGGAGTTAAAAAGTTTTAAAGAAAATTTTTAAAATATGTGGAGTTAAAAGGTTTAAGGGAATTAGTTAAAAATTTTTAGTTAATTAATTATAGTTGATTAATTAGACCACGTCCTAGTCGTATTAGAGGAGTACTTGGACCACGACCCAGTCGAATTCACGGGTTTAATACTCAAATTTTAAATTTCATTAGGGTTTATTGACTAATTATAGATACTCCTTCTAAACTTGAACTCCACCGAAAATGAACCTTTGAGTTTAAATTAATTATAAATAATTTTTAATGAATAATGGGAAATATATTATATAATTATCAATATGTACCGTGGCCCGAACGGCTCGGTTGGAAAATGTATCGTGACCCGGTCGAAATTCTATTACATTAGTCGAATATAAATTGGATCGTGGTGACGTGGCCCGGTCGAAAATCTATTTCAATATGAAAAGAAAATAATACATAAAATAATAACTGAAAATAAGAAAAAAGATGGTATCACACCACGCAATATAACTTTAAAAAGTTGTAGAACAATAATTGTGATTTATCAAAGCAAAAAATTTCAAAAAATAGATAATATTTACATGATTTCTTTATATTAAAAGTGAGTCAAACTTTAAGGAAACAAAAAAACAAATGTAACTTCCATTCTACAAGAAGAAAAAAGATGAAGAATGGAAACTGCAGACAGTCACCACCACCGTCCTCCTCCTCCACCTCCAACGCGCCACCACCCTTCCTCCTCCACCTCCAATCGACCCAGCCCCTCCTCCTCCGCCAACCCCCAGCACCTGGACACCTCCCAGCCCCTCCCCGTCCTCCCCCACCTCCCACCCCCCACCCCCCCCTCCCACTCCTCCTCCCACCAGCCCACCCGCAGCACTC
>JAYMSL010004751.1:0-10773 GCA_036897195.1 Plantago coronopus
ATATATAAGGCTAAATCATGATATAAACCATATTTTTTCCAACCCATTGAACGTAAACCTTGGCATAAAATTTAATACAGTCGTTGGTTTTACATACACAAACACAAGACATGTAAACTCTTTTGACCCTTCCCCCTACCAAGACAAGAGTCATATTATTAATTACTCCACTTGCGTCATGATAAATAAACAATATTAAACAATATTTACACGCGAGTCAAAGTTATGAGAATACTCAAATGAATAACTAATTACTGGACTCAGACCCAAATTTATGTTTATGTTCATCATAACTTTTTATCGTTGTTTTGTTTTCCCGACTATACTGTAGTTTTATTTCTTTAACCCAAAATTAAGTCACTAAATGAGAGTATGTAATCTATCATTTTTCTTTCACTGAATTTTAGATCTAAGTCTCACTAAATGAAAATGTGCAATCTATATAATTTATTATTCACTAATATTAAAAAATAATTGAAAGAAAAAGAAAGAAAAAAAGATTTCATAATTTAAAATCCAAAAAAGAATTGAGAAAATATATAAGAGTAAAAAAAAAGAATAAATATAGAAAGACAAGATAGTGAAGTGGGGTTTTGGGCTGTGACTGTCTTGTGGGTTCTGTACTGTCTCAACTTGTCCCCTCCACTTCACACAACCAGAACTCTCTCTCTCCTTCTCCTCTCTCTCACCTACATCACACACACTAAAAGGGGCTCACTCACTAGCCCCCATTGCAATCTTCTCTGCTGCCCTCAAGCAATTGTCTATGTCCGTTTCATGCTCCTCCTCCTCCTTTCCCCATTTCCCACTCTCCAGACATCTTCAAATGGAAAAAGATTCCTCATCACTCTTTGAATTTCTTGTTATTATTTGAACTCAACTCATTCATTACATACTACTACTACCTCCACCACTTCTCTCTTTTCTTCAACTTCCCTTCTCCACTAGCTATAGCTCCCCTACAAACCATGACTTTCTTCCTACCTCCAACTTCCCTGCTTTACTAGCCCCTTTTTTTCCACAAAAGTTCTTAAAGATTTGATCTTTTGCAGTTTGCTTCTAGTCCCATCTTCTTTACCAAATTCTACCACTTGTGTTGCTGTTCTGTTTCCCTTTTTTGGGTAGTATTCATGGAAATTGATCTCAACCATGAATGTGATGACTCTTCTTCTTCCTGCACTTCAAATGGCTCCTCTTCTTCACTCTCTGCAACACCCAATTCAATCTACGTAGAGCTGTGGCACGCCTGTGCTGGACCTCTTACGAGCTTGCCAAGAAAAGGAGATGTTGTTGTGTATTTCCCTCAGGGGCACGTGGAACAGGTTCTTGCTGCAACCTCTTCGTTTCCTACCATGGACACGCCCACATTTGATCTCCCATCTCAGATATTTTGCAGGGTTGTTGATGTTCAGCTGCTTGTGAGTCTTCTTTTCTTCTTCTTTCTTGTCGTTGTTTTTCCCATTCTTTTGATTAATTGTGTAGTTAATCATAGTAGATACTATGTGTTTTACAACTTCAAGCTTTTAGATTAGGTCGGAAGACCGAAATTCATCTGTTTAATGCTGAGTGTTTGTTTGTGAAACAGGCTAACAAGGAGAATGATGAGGTTTATACTCAGCTGACTCTGCTTCCTCTATCTACAGAGGTATGTATGGCTCAGTAAACATTATGATTAATCTACCAAGAAATAGTTTTAGTTTTACAGGAAATGTTCTGTTGGAAACATAATTGCATAAATGTATTGATTATAATGTGTTTTAGACTTTCAGAAATCTGCCCTAAACCTAGTTAATTTCGGAGTCGAATGTCTTTCTGCTCGAAAACTTTCTGAATTGGGATTCAAAGGATTTTAGTGTGAAAATTTAGAAAAAGAGGGATTTGAATCATAGTTTTAGATTTATGTGTGTGATGGTTTTTTGGTTAAATGCAGCTTGTAGGTGTCAAATTGGAAGGGAAGGAGAATGTAAATGAAGAGGATGGGAATGGAGCTATGCCTGTGAAATCAACTTCTCACATGTTCTGCAAAACTCTAACTGCTTCTGATACCAGTACCCATGGTGGTTTTTCAGTTCCTAGAAGGGCTGCTGAAGATTGCTTTCCTCCTCTGGTTAGCATATATGTCGTTTTAATGTGAGTTATCTGTGCATGAAATGCCTTTCGATGCTTATTATTTCTAAAATTGCTATTTTGCTTCAGGAGTATAAAGAGCAAAGGCCATCGCAAGAACTCAAAGCCAAAGACCTGCACGGAGTTGAATGGAAATTCAGACACATTTACAGAGGTATAGCTTACTCAGTTACTCGCTCTAATTTAGTTTCCTTGAATGGAAGCTGATGAATACTTGTTTTACTTACAGGTCAGCCGAGGCGACATTTGCTCACCACAGGATGGAGTATATTTGTCAGCCAAAAAGGCCTCGTCTCGGGTGATGCAGTTCTTTTTCTGAGGTACACTTCACATATAATACATGTCGAGAAATGTACAAAGCTTATATAGTGCGAAGTAACTCCATAGTAGAACTCTTTACTAAATAGCCTTTGAGATCTAAAAGAAAGGAAATAAATTCGCTAAGAAAAGTTTCTGCACGTGCTTCACGTCCACGTCTAACCTAACAGATCTTAAAGCCGAACTAGTGGCATTAAAGTCTCATAAATTACGAAAATTGGTCTACTAGAACTACAACTATAAGGATGTGTGTTTTTGCATTGTTAAATATCCCAACTTCAGTGTAATAAAAATACGTGATGTTTTAGGGGTGAAGCTGGAGAACTGCGCTTGGGTATTCGGAGAGCTGCTAGGCCCAGAAATGGTCTACCTGAAAATGTTATAAAAAACCAGAGCTCTTATCCCAATATCCTTTCTTCTGTGGCAAATGCTCTGTCAACAAATGGGACATTTCGGGTTTACTATAGCCCAAGGTTGTCATGCGCATTCTTACTCATATACTATGCATATAATTTTGAATGTTTTTATTCATTTTGTTATGGGGTAGACATTCAAGTATCCAAATTTTGTTAAATAATATAGCTTCAGGCGCATTCTTACTCATATACTATGCATATAATTTTGAATGTTTTCATTCATTTATTATGGGGTAGACATTAAAGTATCCAAATTTTGTTAAATAATATAGCTTCTTTAGTTTGTGACTGTGTTGGTCAGGCAAAATTTCTTGGACATAAATAAACATGGAAATTATAAAGTTGTGAAGTGCAATTCCGATACATGGGATGGGATGAATAAGACCTGTGCTGGAGGAATGATTTAACAGCATTGTAATTTTTAGGCTGAGTATAACTGATATTGATCCAATACATATCTTACAGGGCAAGTCATGCTGATTTCATTGTACCATACCAAAAGTATGTGAAGTGTACAGCTGGTAAGATACCCCCGGGAACTCGGTTCAAGATGAGATTTGACATGGATGACTCTCCAGAAAGAAGGTTACCCCTGAAAGACATGAATCGTCTCATTATATGTGATGTGCCATTGATACATTACTTACAATATAGAATATTTGGCCTTTTCAGGTTTAGCGGAGTGGTGACTGGAGTAGGAGATGTGGATCCTCGCAGATGGCCAAACTCGAAATGGAGATGCTTGATGGTATATTATAGTTCCATTTCGCTGCCAATTTATTTTATTATCCCAAACATGTTAAATAATCATTGAAATCTAGATAGTTCATATACTGTTAAGTAATGAGGGAGTTACAGTGATCCTCTCTCCTTTTATTGATGAGGATGATATCAGTAAATTTTCTATCAAACCTTGGAGTTGCCTCTAATAAATAGGAAACTTAGTTGGGTAGATTACAAAACTTATCATGATATAAACATTTTTTAATCAATGAGATCGGTCCTGGTTCTTGTGTCAAATCCTTATATGGTCAAATCATTAGTTTGAAGTCAATGTGCGGATTACATGTTGGTATGCATATTACGTAATTTGTGCAGTCGAAAGCACACATCTATGAGTATGTAGAATTCTTACTTCGGGGCAGAGGCGGATATAGAAATTTCATATGGTGGGATAAAAAAACGGATATATCAAATCATTGTAAAACAAAAACTATGTGATTAAAATGACATGTAATGGACATATAATAGTATACTAAGTGGAAAATTTTCTTTTTAACAGAAAATCTGGCTTCACTCACAGTTAACTCAGAATACATCAGTAAGGAACAAAGTTTCTAACTTTTGTGGGAGTTTTTCAATATAGAAGTAGTACTGATGGTAGCTACAGTAATACATTAGAACCCCCCCCCCCCCCTTAAACTTTTTAAAAGTTCCAAATATGTTCCTCTAGCTTAACTTGTAAACTTGTCATTCATTGTTGTGACTGATGCTGCCATACATTTTACAGGTCCGCTGGGATGATGATATCATGAGTACTGACCAAGAACGAGTTTCTCCTTGGGACATTGATTTCTCGGGTCATTGTGCAACTCTGAGTATCCAGTCACCTAGAATGAAGAGATTGAGGTCAAATCTGCATGAGGCCCCTCATAGCAGCAGCCCTATTGCTGGTATGTATCTTTCCATTTCATTAGTTTCTTCTGGACCAAATTATTATTATTTTTTCAACTGTACTGGCCTGAGGAATTCTAATTAAATTGACATTCTAGCAGGACGGGCCGCACTTTTGGACTTTGAGGAGTCTGTAAGATCCTCTAAGGTCTTGCAAGGTCAAGAAAATCTAGGTTTATTATCACCTCTCTATAGAAGTGATAGAATAAATCGTCAGTTGCATTTCGAAATGCAACCTGCACCTGATCCTGTACTAAACAGGGTGCAGAAAATCAATTATGGTGAGTTTGTTGGACACCCGGCAGCTCCTCCTGCCACTTTCACTGGCTTTCTGGAATCCAATTGGTTTCCAAAGGTCTTGCAAGGTCAAGAAATTTGTTCGTTTAGATCCCTATCAGGGAAAACTGATGTGGGTATCAATCCTTGGTCAACGAAACCACAACATGGTTGCAGCGTCTACAATACCTTCCCAAGGGCCACACCTAGTTTCTATCCTCTAGCTTCTGAAGGAGCCAGAAATGTTCAGTTTCCAAACAAAAGCATTTATAGAGCTGAACACTACCCTTTAGTACTTCCCAGCTATTCCAACTTGCAAACTGAAAAGAATGTGATGAACGACACTTCCATTCTAAATGGGGCTGCCACCAGTCTGGTTAGAGTTCCCAGTCTTGCAAATGAACCAAATGTTCTGGGTAAAAGATCTGCCCCTGCAGAATCTGCCATGCATTTAGAAGTAGTGAACGATGATAACAGCTTGAAGGATAAGGTACCAGCTTGCAAACTGTTTGGTTTCTCCCTGACTGAGGATCCTGCTGGACTCAAGGGACCAATTAAAAGGAGCTGTACAAAGGTAATTTTAGGTAAAAGCTGAACTCATTGCATTCATTATCCTTTTTGGGTGATAAATAATATTCCGCTTCTGTAGGTTCACAAGCAAGGTAGCTTGGTTGGGAGAGCCATCGATCTGTCCCGACTTTACAGTTACAGTGACTTGATAACTGAGCTGGAAAGGTTGTTTAGCATGGAAGGCCTCTTGCATGATCCGAACACTGGTTGGCGTATATTGTATACCGACAGTGAGAATGACATGATGGTTGTTGGTGATGATCCATGGAAGTAAGTCTCTTTTACCAACATCTTTCTTTGCTTCACATTTTTATTTGAGACCCCTTGTCTGCTGTTACGTCACATTCAACTGAAACAAATAACACCAGTTATATGTTTCACATGGCATTGGTAAGGAAACATGATTTGAGGCAGTTAATATACGTTGACTATGGGCACACATTGTATATCTAAAAGGGGCGCTTAATGGCACAATTTGGTGGTTGATACAATTTAATCTTCCCCTTTTTCCAGGTCGCCTGCTGCATAATTTGTCTCATGATCTCATTAATTGATAAAACACACTTTCTGTATTCTCTGTCTCTCGTCTAATGGAAAAATGTCATACATTTCACATACAACTTTGAAGTCTTTCGCGGTACTCTTCATGATTCCACAGAGTCACTTTTGTTTTGTGTGACATAGCAGAAGATGAAATGACAAATCTTTTTGTCTCTGTTTTGCATATCATACATAAACTTGCACTTATGGTATTTGTTTTGCTCTTCCATTGCAGTGAATTCGTTGAAGTAGTCACCAAGATTCATATATACACACAAGAAGAAGTGGAGAAATTAAGCATTGGAACGAACAGTGACGACACTCAGAGCTGTTTGGAAGAACCACCAGCTGTGGCAGATGCATCAAACTCGCCGTCTGTGTGTGAACCTGATTCTTACCCGATGATGGTCCGCATGTAAGCATCTCAGGTGCTACTTATTATGCTTGTTCTGTTATGTGCTCTACTGAAATAAACTTGAGTTCCCTAATGTCATGTTGATGTAAGCTTTGTTATTCACTTGCTCAAGGACCAAAGTGAAGTTATCGAGCTGTGTGAACTACTTTGTAATTCCTACATTCGCCTGAACTTTCCCCTCTGCCCCGAACTTTGTGTGTTGTAATAATATGCAAATCCTGAATAAGACTTGGATATATTTAGTAGAAGTCTTCGTGTGTTGTGGTATATGAACCATCACTTGAATAGCCCTCTGTCAAGTCAATGTAGACTCCTGTGGCACACGCAAGTAGCCGAGTCCATGGTTATATTCATGAGCATGATTCTCTTAGAAGATCAATATGGCTATCATCTTTACGTTCGAAGCAGTAATTTCCTGGAGGAATTAGGCAGGATTTACCCTATTAATCACCGCTCAGAAAATGTGATTTCACTACTTCAAAATTTGTGTAAGTTGCCTAGTATTTCCCTTTTGAAAATGCTCACTGAATTCAGAACCCAACAATTGAATTTACTCCCTCCTTGGAGAGTTGAACCTACCAAATCTTGAACCGTCAGTGCTGCAAGACGTCTATTGGCATGCCATATGCAAACTGTGGGTAAGTGGCCGATACTATTGTCTTCATAGACGACTCTATTTACCTGATATACTGGGTGGAAGGCGTATGCTAAGGGTTCTATTGTCTTCATAGACGACTCCATTTACCTGATATACTGGGTGGAAGGCGTATGCTAAGGGTTCAGAAACAACTGGCATGTCTTTTGACGAAAAGCGTTCAACTTGCTGGCGGTTGCCAAGGAAGGTTGAAGGGAGAATTTTGTTGCAGGAATTGCGTATGTTTAAGAAAAGTTTCAAATGGATATTATAACATGAACTGGCTAACCAGATCAATCAGACTTTTCCATGACTGTTGCAGTAATCTGGGATCTGATTTGATTTGATATTTGTATATCTAACAATTGCTCCGGCAAAAGACAAGGTGCACGAGTCAATTTCAGAAATAAATTACCATAGTTCATGAAACAAAGTATATGCAGCATACATAAGGTCCAAAACTATGTAGTTTCTATAGCTATTCAAAAAAATGTAGTTCCAAACATGTATTTTCTCACTGTTTAAAGATATGTAAGTTCTATAGTGCTATGAAACGAAGAAAGAATGACATCTATGTTACATATACATGCTATTTCGATTAAATAGCACAAGGGCAAACATGCTTCCTACTGTAACTTCCGCTGTACTCTCAGAAGCAGAACTAGTTTCGACTCTCCAAGTCGAACATATAGAGCTACAGTCAAATATACAACTTAACAGCACTATACCTGCGATTTGGAGAGAAACAAGGAGAATACAACAGAAGCAACCTGTCTGGAAGGTTGCTTCCTTGACGGGAGGACGAAATAATACCCAGTATTTGAGGAGATTCCTCAGAAAATTTAAGGGTTCATAAAACACCAATTGGAAGTGACAAACTGTTTTCCAACTGCAGGTCTGTAGTTCAGCTTCTTCAAAGTACATAGGTGGCAAGAATGAAACACCAATCATTCTGTACATCCCTTCAAATACCCTCCTCCAGGCAGCACTCAAGGAATTTTCAACAGGTTGATACTTCTCCAGCAAGTCGTGAATGGCTTCATTCGGAGTCGGAATCAATAGACAAGTACATTCTTGGCCTTTTTACTGAACGCCTTTGGCGTGGAAATGTAAAAGGACTATCTAAACTTTCCCTACTTGTCTTTACGGACCTGCTGTTATTGCGATTACCATTCATTCCCAATAATAGTGATGCTGCCAACAGAGAAATATCATAAACAAATTAACAAAATCCTGCAAAAATGACTATACCAACTTGAACATGAAATGAGTACGGTACTGTAGAATGGTCAGGCAGTGTAACAATATAAGGCTATGTGGCTGTTAATCCACACTTTTACTGGCAAGAAAGTATCATTTCTTATGATTGAATCGAGATAAAGAATTAACAGAGCAGAAATAGGAACAAGAGGCGGGAGAGGAAAGATTAGCAGAGTGAGGGTGCTTGTTGCGCAACAAAATCATCAAGTTTGGCCAGTTTCCAGTAACACCACTCTGTTTTGATCGATGACATTTACCCCTTTTTTTCTGGGACTACATTTACCGCAATTATAAGTATAAGATTCCGAGATTTAGTATATGCGCAATTTTCAAACATTAAGGGGTTTGTAATCGTTAAAAATTAATAAAACAATTGTTCAACCCAGGGGTCTGGTCATAAATGATAACATCACATACCAGTGTCTGCTAATGCTAATGAGTCCAAGGTGGCATCCTTTGGTGGTATGTGCTGCCTCGGGTTCATACTATTTGAAGTTACAGGTCCACCTTGATCAGCTTGGCCACCAATACCATCACCAAGCCTGAGGGAAATCCAATCCTCAGCACTTATACCATTTGAAACATCTGGTTGGACTCTCAAATCAGACTCTGCTGCTGATGCATCATTAGGCCTTGTAGGAAGGAATATTTTGAGTGAAGGATCATTGCCACCAAGTGGCATCAAATTATCCACTAAGGCGCTGTTCACATTAGAATCTTCCGCACAAGATGCTGAAGCAAGCTCAGCAGCATCAGGAACTGGTGTATAATTGTTTATCGATGTAGTACCATTAAGAGGTGTCTCTGTATCAGGACCAAATAACTGAAAACCAGCACGTGCCTGGCTACTAGAAGGCACTGCCCATGTGTTAACTCCAAAGTAATCATGTTCGGCATTAAAAGCAAGGGAAGAATGTCCACCATTAGCAAAATGGTTGCTTCCATAAAATGTATTGGCTACTCCATTCTGTGTCTCTGGAGGTAAAATTTCACAAGGATCTAATCCAGGGTTTCGGTAGACTGTTCCAGAAGACATCTGTGGTTCAATTTCTTCATCAGTATCACTGAGAACAATGATTTCGTTATCCCCAGCTGGTATAGGTATTGTATGATCATTAAATCCATTTGTTAGGTCAATGCTTTCAGGCATAGATTCATAATCAGTGCCATGAACTGCAGCATAGTCAAGGTTTCCCCCATTATCTTGGTTAACGCTAACATCCCCAAAATCTCTGCCACTTCCGGTGGCACTGCTACTCATAGGAATTCTGTTCTGACCGTTCATTTTAAAGCTCGGTTCATGTCTATTTGCAGGTGATATTGATCTGTTCAATTCCCAAGCACCATTTGGGTTCTTTCTCATTCCCAGTTTTAGAACACCATGGCTATCGGAACCACCTTCCTGTTTGACTGGTATAGCTTCTAGCTTCGGTTTTGATTCTGCATCTGTAGATGTACATATGCTACCATCAGGGAAATGCCATAAGCCAAGCTCCCCAAGACCCCTACGGTCACCTTCTGATTTAGCACGCCATGATCCATCAGGCTTCACTTCAATCTCTGCCACATCATCTCCACAATTTCGCAACTGTGTAACATAAATCATGAAGCGCAATAAGCATGCATATACCATAAAACAGCCTCAATGCACACCGCATACAATACCTTAGATGTGATGGGATTGAAATATGGATCTATAATGATCTTCTCCAAGGAATAGTTCTTGAGACAAATAGGACATTGCCACTGCATCCACACAACAGATGTAGGGAACACAAGCAGTCAGGCAGAGATAAGTTTTGGTAAAATTCTTACGAGTAAAGCTGAGACAGTATGTAGGGCCTTCCAGTAAAACAATTTAAACACCTTATCTTTCACGCCAAGGAGAAAGAAGAAAGAGTGTTTTAAAGAAAATTTTAACTACGAGGAAGCTGAAACAACTACAAGAATAATCATATACTTGCCTTCCTAGAGCGTTGATTCATTTCCACGAACACTTCAAGATCAAAACAGCCCATGTGCACACATGACTTAAATCTTCCGGCCACCTTCATTCTCGAACCACTCATCTAAAGCATGCGTTCACATAATAGTCCCCATTCAGTAACAAAAAAGGCTAGAAACAGATCAATGGCAACGCCATTACATAAATGCATGATCAGAACTAGTTATGCACTTATGTCTTCAATGTTAGGCAAGCATAGTGAACTAAACAACACACAGAAGTCAAAAGTTATATGAAGCTATGCCAGGAAGCATATCCCTAGTGGACGATAGCTGAGGATTTTCCAAATACACAGCCAGCATAAGGACCAATAAATAATTTGTTGATGTATATCTATATGAAGCAAAACAAACAGTAACTAGCAAACTTAATCAGCATGCGATATTCAGTATATATTGCAGTTCTCCAGTTTAGGGAGATTTATCAGGAACCTACGGCGAAGAACTTCCGCGCCAAAAAGGAGATAAAATTATGCGCTGACAAATAATTGTCTGATAGGATACATGTAGTGAAAACGTCATTTTATAAGGTGTGTTTG
>JAYMSL010004752.1:0-10770 GCA_036897195.1 Plantago coronopus
AATGTGTGGTGATAAAGAAGTGTATTGATATTAAAATAATGTTTTAGTGTGTGGAGTAGCTTCCTTATTTGGTAATGGGTAAAGTTTTGTGGGACGTCCAAAAATGAAAAGTGGGTAAAGTTTTGTGGGACGGAGGGAGTAGTATTTATTAACATTAGAGAAGGTAATGTCAGAGTATACAAATTATGTACAAGATGCAAGTTGAGACTTGAAAATGAGGCATTGTTCAATTTACTTGAAATTCTCTGAACTCAACTGAACTGAAATGATCTAATCTGAACTCATTTGAGTTCATTTCAATTTAGTTTAGGTCTGGTAGTTGAAATTTATCCATGCAATTACACTTGAAATAAATTCAGTCCAGTTTAAATATTTTCATACAAATTGAACAGAACCTAAATTTTCGTATAAATGGTGCTATTTGATCATGTAACTATTCAAATACTAGAACTAGACATTAGGTCAATTATCAATATACCGATACGTAGTTTTTAGGGTTATTTACTTAGATATTCGTGATTAATGTCACGTGCTCAAATAAACCTCCATTCTGTTAAGTGTTTACTTTATAACTCTCTGATGGTGACTGAAACCTAACACTGTTAATTAATCGGTTTTTATTTATCTCATACAATTTGGAGTCACAAATTTCATTAAACTCAGCCTATGTTTTTACCTTTTAACCAAGTACAAAGTATTTCATTGAGGCTCAAAATTAGACTCAAAGACCAAATTTTATAGAAAGGTTAGTCCTTCCATAATTCCCGTTTGTCTCACCAACAAATTTTGTGATTCTTATCTGTTCAATTTAATTGAATTTGAAACATACAGTATCAAGATTTAAGTATTTCGAAATTTAAGAGTACGAAGTATAGTATCAACATTTGAATTTTTAGTACTTTAATAAAGTATCAAAATTTGAATGCTTAGTACATTAATTATTGTGTACTATATGTTTACAAAATAATACCTAGTACTCATAAATTGATATTCATTGTTCACTTATTAGTACCGGGAATTGGATTTTATATCTCTAAATTTAAGAGTATGAAATATTCAGCTTTATTGTTGTATACATACTCAACTCTTTAGTACCTCGATTTTATTATATACTACTTCATTTTTCATATATTAGTACCGAGAATCGGATTTATAGTACTCCTAAAATTGGAGGAACATATTTGTGGCGTGAGTTAATAATGGATATATAACTTAATTCCCAAATTTGGAGGAAATGATTAACTAAAATTGTTGGAATTTTGTTTTGGTCAAAGTAGTGGTGTTTGTATACTATTTATTTACGAACAGGATGACAAATCAACAATGAAATATGGCTATTTACTAAAACTAAACTATTTTTAGTATCTTAAATGAGTTAAATGAAATACTAAATTAGTGGATGAGGTAGGTGAAATATTATGTAATAATTTGTATCTATAAGATACTCTCCCGTTAATTAATTAGAATAAAATATCTAAAATACTCTTTCGGCTAAAAAAACAATTTTTTTTTTTTTTTGCAAATATAAGATATAATTTCAAAATTGTGGTTTCTGTATTAAATAGACTTGCCCTCCTCTGAACCACAAACCCAAGCTTCAACTCTTTAAGTTTATTTCTAGCCAAAAAGTAGCTACCTGGGTGGGCTGCTTCGTTGATCAGGCACAAGGGAAGAGTAGGGCAGCAGCACGGAACTGGTAATGAATTTTGCACCAATAAAACTCTAATATAATTCCATCGACCATTCATAATAAATTGATTAGATTTGATTTGATTTGATTTCCTTTCCTTATCGGTTTCTACTCTCCAATTCTATTCTACTACTTAGGGCCATGCCCATCACGGGTGTTTCAAATCTCTCTGCTTCTATTTGCAATGCCAAGGACTGTTCTTCCGGTTCTTCCAATTGAGTTACATGTTGAAATCCTCAACCGTGTTTCTGAACCTGAGTCCTTGCTGAGGTTCAGGTGTGTCTGCAAACAATGGCGTTCATTGATCGACGATCCTGTTTTCGCTCAATCCCATCATTATGATATGTTATTGATTCAAAATTCCATCACCCGACAACTTTACACCATCCCTCTAGGCTACCTTAACAGTATTTCAGAAACCACTGAAATCCAGGCTACCGAACTCCATCAGGTGATCGACCATCGCTTTGTTAATCGCCTTCTTGTGCCCGAGCCATCCTGCCACGGCCAGATTCTCATTCCTCGTTTTAGACATAGTTTAAAAGATGATTTGCTACTGTGGAATCCTTATAAGGATGGGCAATCGGGTACCTTTATACCTCCTTATGTTTTCTCACCTGCAGAACTCGATGACATGGTCCGCGATTACCCATGCCAAATCGGGCTAGGATACGATGCTTCTACAGATGATTACAAGGTTGTCAAAATTGCTACTTTTCAACGTGGTGCTAGACATAATTTTATTGAAGTGCATAAAACATTTATATTCTCTGTTAGATTGGGAGCTTGGCATATGATAAGTGACTTTCCGGGCAGGCATCCCACAATGTCGAATATGAATGGGGCAGCTTTTGTTAACGGTGCATTCCATTGGATTACTTGTGACTATGGAGATGTGAAGGGTTGGATAGTTGCTCTTGATCTTACAACTGAAACTTACCGCAAGCTCTCACTGCCGCCTGCACATGATGAAATAGATAGACTTTGCTGGTTAAGTTTGGATGCAGTGGGAGGATATTTGTTTCTTAGTTACTTTGGGAGTAATCCGAACACCATGTGGATTTTGAAGGATTACGGGACAAAAAACAAATGGACGGAATTGCTTCAATATTGTAATTATGCCATATTCCCACAGATAAGGCCTGTAGCCTGTATAAAGAGTAAAGAGCAGGTAATAGTTTATAATCTTCGTTCTAAAGAGCTTATGTGGTTTCATGTGACGAGTAAGAAATTCTTGAAAAAAGTTATTCTACATCAAGATACCGGAGGTCGACATACTTTTAATGTTCAAGTGTTGCCTGTGAGCCTTAATTGTCTTAATGGAATTGGTGGCTCTGCCTCTGATAACAGGGAATTGGAAGTGGAGACAAAGAAATCGAATGGTAGTTTGAAACTCAACTTACAAGTTTGTTGATATGGACAATTTCCGTACGTAAGGGTTGATCAGTTGATGTAGTTGAAGCTTTTTACTTATTTTTCTTATTTCCTGTAGAATTTTATTTTACCGAGTTCGAGATACCATCAGTATGTTTTTTCAAAAAAATATTACTGTATTTTGGATACTAACATTGTTGTGGATGTTTACAGGGTATATCCGTATATGGACTATATATATAGCAATAGTAGTATTAGACTTGAGTATATGTCAAAGCTGTTCTCATCGACACGTTTTCATGCAGTTTTGTTTAGCTTATAGCAGCAACAACAAGGGCTTCATATCTTCCCATAAGCACAACAACATTCCACTCTTGATCATATATATCTTTCGGCTCCTTCGCTTTCGATTCTTTTTGTTTTGTCGAAGAACAACTACATTATTTGCATATTAGCAACATTCCGACCAAGAAAATTAACGAATTGATATGAGATTTCCAACACCGCAGTAAATAATCAAATATCTCAGGTTTAGATTCAAGAAAACTTCGTGCAAATAGATTTTCTTCAGCTCTGATTTAACTATTCTTTAATTATCAGGTTTTTCTAACCTAGTTGGAATTTTCTTACCTGAAATAGTAGGCGTGCCCTTTTCATGTGAGATAATAGTCGTACTCTAATCGTAGTAAAAAGTGATTTACATTTATAATCCTAGGCAATAAATTCAAACAATTAATTATATACTCATTTAAAAGAGATATACAAAATATGTTTAAATGTTAATTTAATCATTATAACCTTTGAGTTAACATATATTAAATTATAAATTACTATGCACCTTATGTCTGAGCTCCGGCCACTAGCTGCGGGACTCTGCCACTCCGACGGCCACCATTAAGCTATAAGTAATTGTTTGTCTAAGTTCTGACTTTGTTTACATATGATCATAGTTAATTATTCATATCTTTTTATAACTCTGCAATTATTATTAGTATCAATTTGTATTTATAATGACCCCTACTATTAATTAATCTCCAACTCATATTCGTCCATAATATTTCAACAAATAGTATATAACGCCTTAATAAATATTTTTTAACTACATATTATTTGTAATTTTATCTGTAAAATTTGTGCACTATTTTTTTTCTTTGGAAATTCAGAAATATGTTAGAGCTAAAAAGATGAGTAAAATAAAAGAAAATGTGTCACAAGGTAATTCGTAAATGTCGTGGGGCTAAAAAGATGAGTGAAATAAAAAGGTTTCATATTTTGTAGGTATTGTGTTGATTTTTTAACAAAATAAATTTGCCGTCTATTTATTGTTGTTTAATATTTAATATTAATACATGGTAGTAACTATCTATTACAAGGATATATATGTATATTAACTAGTACGATTAAATTGGAGTAGTCGTACTAAGACTTAGTAGTTGTACTCAAGATGGATGGTTAAGATTAGATCTTAACGGTAGTACAATTACTATCTCATTTTAACATGAGGTACGACTACTATCTCATCCAAGAAGCCCCAAACCTAATTTTCGTAAAACTGTAACTCTAACCTTCTCCCTATAAAATTTTACGTACGTATTCAGTAATGAAATAAAATCAGATTTCCTATTTTATATATATAAAATTCAAAAATAATAAATCGGTTTAGAAAAAGTGTACTAGAAATATTTTAGGGGATTCTTAAATTTGGGCATGTGAAAAGAATTCCCTAAATTTTTCATGCGGGCCCATCAAATTTAGGAAATCTGATGCGTTGCATTTTTTCACGATTTTTTACCAATATTTAGGCACAAAAGCCATTTTAGGTGAACTGATGTGAATGCTTTAATGTCCAGTGTGCACAATCGCTGAGTGTTTTTTTAGCATGTTACATTGACATTGTCTTATGAACAATTACTTTGAGTTGAAGCGAACTAAAGACTAGCAACACATAGTTCAAACGGGAGTAATAAGGTGGTCTAGCAGTAGATGAGTTTTATGTGTTTATTAATATTCACTTGATATAGTAATTTGTAATAGTTTACCTAGTAAAAAAAACACATATAGTCCAAATAGATGTCTCAAACAGCTGTGATACCGATTAGTTAAAACCTATAAGATACTCACTTAATAAACATGTCAATAGTCCTTAACATTTAGGTAGCCTCTATTATCCATAAAACTATGATATAACTACTCAATGATCACTTGACTACAATCTCAATTGATCGAAATCACTTCGAAAAAATTATATGGACTCAATATTGACAGTTATTAAAATATTGTTATTTTCAATCATAACCAACCTATCAGATGTAATAAATTTAATTGGAGCTTGAAGATACACGTAAGCGGATATTAGCTAAAACGATACAATGAATAATGGCTAAAACGATACCAACGTTTGTATTTGTAATAAGAAGAATATGCAAATATGCTTAAGCCTCAAACGGCATTTAATATTTGGACTCAAGTATAAAAAACCATAAACAAGCAGTACCTTATTGAAAACACTAGCAAAACGACATCACTTTGATGCCCCCATTGGCTGGCTTTCTCTGATTCACAATCAATCGCTTTTACATCCAATCTCGCCCACACGCACACTTCACTACCTCACCTTTGGACTATATAAAAAAAAATCGAAAATATAAATAAATAGTAAATAATTACATCTACATACACACATTATACACACACAGAGATAGTCAGATAGATAGATACATTTCAAATTTTCAACATCTGCTGCATTTTGAGCTCGGAGTGGGGTTTAGGGGACTGTGAAAATGGCGGCGTCATCGATGGTGTGCTCGTGGCTGATGGCCGCGTGCATGTCAGTCGCTTGTGACAACGACTCCTCTCCTTCGATGTTCTCCTCGGCGACGTCGTCTGGTTTCCTTAGCAAATCGGCTGCGCGACGCCGGAGGAGGGCGCTTGCCAAGTGTTCGGCGACTGTGAAGGCGTCGTCATCGTCGTTCGGGGTGAGGAATCTGGTGAGCTCGTGTTTGGCGTTTGAGCCGTGCGATCGGTACTGTGAATCTCAGTCGTCTGCGGAATTTCTGTTTGGTTTCGGATCGAGGAATGTCGTGTCGCATCGCAGGTGCAGGAAACTTCGTTCTGGTGAATTTCTGTTCCTTTTTGGCTTTTGTAGATGTTTTGATTTGTAGATTTGAGGTTGGATTGGTTGGGTAGTCATTGTGATTCGTTTTGGCTTGAGAGTGAGGCTAGCTGAGTGATTACACTTTGGAGTAGCTGTCTTAGTATCCAATTCATTGTTTCTATATGAAACTGAGTTCAATTAACGAAAAGCTTATGGTTGTGATCAGTAAGATTCGTTTTGGCTCGAGAGTAATGCTTGTTGAGTGATTGCATTGTGGAGTAGCCGCCAAGCTATCAGATTTCTGGTAAATTGAAACTGAGCTCAATCAACGAAGAGTTTATCGATGTTATCACTTATGGAACTGTCATCTGCACGTTAATCACAGTTAGGATGGTCTTGTAAGTAGCTGATAACTGTCTGAGGCACATGGATTGACCGAATATCTTTCGAACTTTGCATATCATTAATCGTACATTAGATTCTAGTGCATTTATCATCTTATAAGTAGCTGAGAACTATGCTAGCAACACGGATGGATCGATGGTCTTACGAACAGTATATATGCTGAATGGAACTTTTGTTCTCGGATTCCAATCTGTTGAAACTTGAAATGTCCTAGTTCTTAAGAAGTTTAATGGGGTCAACTGTTGATTGCCGGTTACTCAGAAGACATTATAATGATTTTATGAGCTATTCCATTTGTTGATTGATCAATTATTTCCTGCAATTAGGAGTTACAAAGGCAGTTGCTGTACAGCCAGCGATGGAAGCCACACCAACGAAGAAACTTCCGACCAAGCAAAGGCGAGTGGTTGTCACAGGCATGGGTGTGGAGACATCGCTTGGACATGATCCAGAAGTCTTCTACAATAATTTGCTTGAAGGAGTCAGTGGCATTAGTGAGATAGAGGGTTTTGATTGTTCACAGTACCCAACAGTATGTCTTGCTATTGATATCATTCTTTGCTGCCTGAGGCTAGTAGTTCTGATTTTGACTTGAAAGGTTTTGGTTGCAGAAAATAGCTGGGGAGATTAAGTCATATTCAACTGACGGTTGGGTGGCACCCAAACTCTCTAAAAGAATGGATAAGTTCATGCTTTACATGTTGACAGCAGGCAAGAAGGCTTTGGTTGATGGAGGAATTACAGAAGATGTCATGGATGAGTTAGATAAAACAAAATGTGGCGTTTTGATTGGATCTGCTATGGGTGGGATGAAGGTAAGTGTAATATCTTCTCTCGCACAGAGATTGGAGGAAGATTGGGGGGGGGGGGGATAGAATTTACAAATAATCATAGACTCTGGTTTTTGCCTGATGTCTCCACATCAATATAAGTTCGCTAAACTTCTAGTTGTATTGCTCTCTTTAAGTTCTACTTGGATATAGGAAGGTTTACCCTTAGGCTATTTTTACTCTTGTACATGTCACCTACCTGTATCATGTGATCTAATCTCATGGAATTAAAACTTTTAGTTTGATGGCTTCCTGTAAGAACTATTTAAATATAGAAAGTTTCTAGTGTGTCAAGATGGCCAGGTCTTCTGTCCGTTGATCAAAACACAAATCTAATTTTTCTCAGTTGCCTTTTCATCTGGACAGGTTTTTAATGATGCTATCGAAGCCTTGCGGGTTTCATATAAGAAGATGAATCCATTTTGTGTACCCTTTGCGACTACAAACATGGGATCCGCCATGCTTGCCATGGATCTGGTCAGACCCTGGTTTTCTTTACAGATTTATCTTGTAACTCATGAGCGTTGGTTTAAACTTCCTTAATCTCCAGGGATGGATGGGCCCAAACTACTCAATATCAACTGCGTGTGCAACAGGCAACTACTGTATACTGAATGCTGCCAACCACATCATCAGAGGTGAAGCTGTAAGTTACCTTGTTTCCATTTACAGATTCTGACCCAAACTCCCATTTCCATTTTGACTTTATGTTCATTATTTATAGGAATAAGATTCAACTGTTTATGCCCATGCATAGTGTCATTGTGTATATTCACTTACTCTGGTATTTGCTGATCCTTTCCAGGATGTTATGCTTTGTGGTGGCTCAGATGCTGTTATAATACCGATTGGTAACTTTCTTTTGTCTTGTGTTGCATATATTATTCTCTCCTGTCATTCGATTTTGAAGAACTATTTGATTGCAGGGTTGGGAGGCTTTGTCGCGTGCCGAGCTCTTTCACAGAGGAACAGTGATCCTACTAAAGCCTCACGTCCTTGGGATAGTGTAATGATTCTACATATTTGCCCCAAAAAACGTGCTGTGTTATCATATATCTTGTGCTCAACTAGGAGATTATGAAGTGTTAATTTATGTCATCTTATTTAGAAATCTGGACTGCGAAGAGCAATATTTTTCTCTTCTATTCATTCATTTTTTATGAATAACATAGAAAAGTCCATTTGACCATTACCTTACAATCCTACCAAGTTTGAGTTCTTTGAAGGTGATTCTTAATATAGTTTATTCCTTGATTCTTTATATGTAATGTAAGATGATTCCACTGCTATCGATGAAAGATAATCCATTCAAGCTGACTGTGTGTTATTAATAGGTATCCTTTGTCTAGGCATTAATTCTTTTTACAACTGACAGAATCGTGATGGATTTGTCATGGGCGAAGGTGCCGGAGTTTTGCTTTTGGAAGAACTAGAACATGCAAAGGTATATATCCTGAAATTCGAGTTATTTCATGCAGTAGTTTTTAGTCTACTCAACTAAACGACATAAATGTCAATTAAATATCTGTAAAATACTTTTTCTCGACCATTATGTTCAGAAAAGAGGTGCAACTATCTATGCTGAGTTTCTTGGTGGGAGCGTTACTTGTGATGCTTATCACATGACTGAGCCTCATCCAGAAGGTATTTCTTTATCTAATACTTACAATAGATGCTTTGAGGGAGTTTCTAATCCTATTCAGAAGTTGGTTGAGAATCTTTTTGGGTTGTTACTTTGCTGTTTCAATGGAGCAGCAATTAACCCCGTGCCTGATAGCTTTAGCCTTTTATCTTGCTCGTCTACTTTGTTGTAATACACTCCCCGTGTATTTCTCTCTTTTTGAATAAATTTACCTTCCAAAAAAAAAAAAAAAAAAAACTACCGGATGAAGTGATTTGATATTTGTAGATTGAGTGGTTGCAGTATCTTATTTTTTTTCTGATTTTTGATGTTTCTTGAAAATTGACATCACCACTGTAGTGTTTGAAGTATTCAGCTAAATGTTGTCTGTCTATGTGGTTTGGTTCTGTTACAGTGTTTGGACAATGACTCAAGTTCTCTAACTCAATATATCATAGCAGATCTATAAATGTGGATTTATGATTTTACCAAATTTGTATTCATGAATTGATCGCCAATCTTTTTATGCACTTGATGTTGTGGATTGCATATTAGGTTCTTCTGGTGACTTATAACTCTCTCTCTCATCTATGCCTGTCAATGACTTGAACATCTACGACACACTTCTTGCTTGGTTACTTTTAGTTTTCAGTTCAGACTGCCCAAAAAGTAGAAACATATGTAATGAAAAGTCACCATGCCAGTTGCTGGTATCAACTCAAAATTCTTACCGAAATAGGGAAATGTTTTTTTTTAATTTTACTTAGAATTCAGTAATTCACTTGTACTCACTGATAACTGGGTTGCAGGTATGATCAGAAGGATTTCCTGGAGTGCTGGGTTTCTGTTCTGGCATGTAGGATGACTACTGGTTCAGTTAGAGATGAATGGGAAAAGCAAGTTGTCGTCTCCGCTGGAACTGTACATGATTCTGGAACAGAGTGTCAAAATGACATGTATGACAGTCTTCATGGTCAAGATAAACATGTCGGTGATGGAAAGTCATTTGCTGATAGGTGCAGCATTAATCTGCATTATGAAGGTCGCAGAAATACTGAATGGTTTCTACATGACTATATGGCATCTGCAAAGGATCTTGAAATCCATTGTTATCCACATCTGGTTGGGAAATTTAATGGATTTCTAGATAAAATAAGTACATCTGATAAGGACAAGTCAGATGGGGAGGATGGAAAAGTTGCATCTGTTTCAGATATTCCTAATGTCTCTTTTTCCGATTCAGAAACCATCCCTTCCCGTCATTTTCTTCTCAGTTCATTTGAGAATCTTAGGTCTCTTTGTGACGTAGAGAGCATAGTTAATGATGTGAGGCATAGATTGAGGAAATCTCTAGGTTTAAAAGATCAAGGTAACATACAACAAAATATTAGTCTGAAGGAGAGAACAAAGTTGAATTATAACATTGATATTGGTTCTCCAGGAGGAGGTTTTTCTAAAAGTGATACTCACCTTTGTAGTCTGAAACTTGGCAGCATTACACTGCACTTTCATGATTCCTCATGCATTCTTGGAACTATAGTGCTGCCTTCTGCGGAATTGTTGATGTGCAGTTCTACAGACATTCTGAACATAGTTTGTTTAACTGAAGGAGTTGTTCTTTCTTCATCATTGTGGCGTGGAATTTTTAGTGAAAGTGTATGGGGGCCCTTACCTGTGAATCATTCTCCAATACTAAACATACACGTAAAGAGAAGAAACACAGATCCATCAGTGTCCCGACTTGAATTAAGTTTTG
>JAYMSL010004753.1:0-10768 GCA_036897195.1 Plantago coronopus
GTTTTCTCTCCAAGCGTGCACTCCGCACTACCCGAACTTGTGACCGAGCTTAACGTGATGTTGCATTGATCTCTAGTCAATCTCATTACGACTAAAATGTATTGATGACACTAAAATCACCAACACAGATTTCATGTGCATGTGATTTAGTCTCCCACGACAACAAACTCATGTACATTTAAAATAAATCATGTATGTTCACGCACACTTTATCTTTACTCGTGCATATGCGGAAATAGACATGTGAATTAAACATTATAAGACTAGAGTAATTTGTTTAGATCTAATACAATTTGTAATCACCTGGCCTAAAAGCTACACGTAGGCCTAGTCATGATCTGACTAGGATAATTGTACACTACTCTCCTATCTGGGTAATATACTGGTTTCATATATCAACACATGTACTTTCCAATACACTATTTCTCATAATATCAATTCAAAACACTTAAATCTTAAGTTATTATTATAGATGAATACCTGAAAATAAACACACCTTTTTTCTTACTGAATAGTCTCACTCTCTTTAAATCATCACCGGATCATTACAATTTTAATTGCTAGACCACGTTATGACTCTTTATACTAGACAATGTAAAAGTTAAACTTGTCCATTACCTTAAAATCTCAAGTAATTAAACTCCAAGGGATAAGCATCGGATTAAACAGTAATCAAAACAAAGGATCAAGATCAGGAGATGCTGAGCTGCAATTTCCAAGAAGACTCTTGCAAGTTGCATATGTTGACTTGCAACTTGCAAACTGGAAAAAGAAGAAAAAAAGATTAAAACAAACAAACTAGAAAGAGAAAGACCAAGACTTAACATTATTTTTTGTTCCAAGAACAGCACTCAAGACGAGAAACAGCAACCTCACAAACATCTCCGTAAGCAATTTGTTTGCCTCTTTTGTTTACAAATCGCATTACATTTCAAAAACTTATTAGTTTCTTGCATCAAGAACTTACATTCTGCATATGAAACGGTTCAATTTCACTTTAACAATTCACTGTGTGTGTGTGTGTGTTTTGTTTTTTTTTTCTGTAGGCTACATGTTATTGTGAAGAAAGAAGAACCCATCAACACTAGTTTCAGCTCCTCAAGCTTCCAAAGCTGTAAGTTGTATGTTATTTTGGTATGTGTGAATTTTTCTTCTGGATTTTGATGTAATTGTCTTGTTGGATTGCTCAGTCTTTGCTTAGTAGTATTGTTTATACATGCCATATGCTAAATCTCTGCTTAGTTTTGTTACTCATCTGAATCCTACATCGTCTTGTTCTTTAATTCAAGCTAGTGTTGTTAGACCAATCTTAACAAGTTTTCTAGCCTCTAATCAAATTACTCTTTCGGCTATAGAAAATAAGCTCAGTTTCAGTTGTTTCCTTTCTGGTTAACTGACAGCGTTCATAGTGTGATGCGACGCTCTATTGTTATGATGTTACTGTCTGTTGACTGTTAATACCATTTGAATAATATCTCGTCTTGATTCTGCAATGTTACCATGTTGCCAGAACAATCTTAAGAGATACATGTATGATTGTAGTAATGTTGTGATACTATATGTCTGGCTCAATCCAAAGTTAGAATATCGGCTGAAGTTTAATTTATGATGTTACTGTTTTTTCATATCATGTGAATGAAATCTTGTCTTGATTCTTCAATTTTACCATGTTGCCAGAAAAGAGGGGGAAAAATAACCTGCAAAAATGACTGGAATTGGGGAAATCTTCCTCTCTGCATTCATTCAAGTACTCTTTCAGCAATTGAGCTCTGTTGCAATGAAGGCCTTGGTCCGCCAGGAGAAAATCGAAAGCCATTTCAAGAAGTTAAGCCAACATTTTAAGCTCATTATAGCAGTGCTAGATGATGCTGAAGAAAAGCAGCTTTTGGATAAATCTGTGAAAATATGGCTGGAGAGCCTCAGAGATTTAGCTTATGACTTGGGTGATGTATTGGACGAGATATCGACTCATTACTTGATTCAAGAATCAAAGATGGACGAAGGTTACTATAGAACAAATGGGCTATGGAAATTCATCCCTGCTTGCGGCAGGTTTGCTCCGAGTCGACTAAAATCAAATTATAGGGTGATATGTAAGGTAAAGGAGATTACAGAAAGACTGGAGTCTGTTGTGAAGCAAAGGATTGAGTTGAGCTTGAAGGACAGTAATGGAGGGCCATCTACTAACCATAAATCAGTAATGAGGTTGACCACGTCTTTGGTACATGAGTCGCTTGTTTATGGGAGAGATGACGATAGAGAGGCAATACTAGAAATGCTGGTCGGAGATGAGGTATGTGAGCATTTTTCTGTCATTCCAATAGTTGGAATGGGCGGTATCGGAAAAACGACACTTGCCCAATTGGTTTATAACAATAGGGTTGTGAAGGAAAACTTTCATAATAAGGCTTGGGCTTGTGTTTCTGAAGAGTTTGATGTGCTTAAGATCACGAAAACAATTTACTACGCAGTTACTGACCAGCTGGATGGTGAGAACATGGATTTGGACATGCTTCAGGTGAGATTACAGGACAAGTTATCAAAGAGCAAGTTCCTTATTGTTCTAGACGATGTTTGGAATGAGAACAATGCAAAGTGGGATCTTCTTTTGCGTCCTTTCCAGTTTGGGTTACCGGGAAGCAAAATTATTGTTACAACTCGTAATGATACCATTCCATCAGTGGTGGGTTCTCCTCGAACAGCTTACCACATGAAGCTGTTGACTGACAATGATTGTCTAACTCTGTTGGCCCTACATTCCGGTAGATCTCTCCATGCAATTGAAAATTCGGAATTTAGAGAAGTTGCTTTGGAGCTAGCGAGGAGGTGCAAAGGCTTGCCCTTGGCTGCAAAGACACTCGGTGGCCTCTTAGGATCTAAAGGAACTAAGGAAGGGTGGGAAGCTATCCTGAAGAGTAAGATATGGGATTTACCGGATGTATCGGAAGAAAATAAGATTCTTCCTGTTTTAAGATTAAGCTACTACCATCTTCCGTCACATTTGAAGCATCTGTTTGCCTACTGCTGCATTTTTCCGAAGGACTATGAATTCGATAAGAATGAGTTGGTGTTGATATGGATGGGTGAAGGATTTCTTGATATACAAGATGACAGAAAAAGCGAAGAGTTAGGTCTTGACTACTTCGATGAGCTGCTGTCAAGGTCCTTCTTCCAAAGGTTAAGTAATTCTGAGTCGTTGTTTGTGATGCACGACCTTATAAACGACTTGGCTAACTTTGTTGCTGGAGGAACATGCTATCGTCTGGATGAGAAAATGGGTACAAATCTGGAGTACCAATTGCCTGAGAAGGTTCGTCATGCTTCATTCCTTCGTCATGAATATGAAGTTTTCAGAAAATTTAGAGCTTTTTCTGAAGTACACGGTTTGAGGACGTTCCTGCCAATGCCTGTCCAAAACTCTCATGTTTGGCCTCCGTTTCACTTATCAAACAAAATATTAGTTGATTTGGTGCCAAAATTGCAGAGGTTGAGAGTGCTCTCTCTAAGTGGCTACTTCATAACCGAGCTCCCAAATACCATCTGCAACTTGATACATCTACGGTACCTGAATCTCTCTGGTACTTCAATAGTTAAATTGCCTGATTCTTTGGGTGACCTATACCATTTAGAGACCCTGTCTTTGTGTAACTGTCGTTGTATCCGCAATTTGCCGCCTACACTGGGGAATTTACAGAAATTGCGCCATCTTGACATCTCTGGTACTGATCAACTCAAAGATATGCCTGTTGAAATTGGTGATTTGAAAAACCTTCAAACACTGCCGAAAGTTGTGCTGAGCAAAGCTGGCGGTTTGGGACTGAAAGAATTAAGGAATCTAAGTCTTCGGGGAAAGCTTTCTATTCAGGAATTGCAGAATGTTACAAATAAAGAGGATGTGGAGGACGCAAGTCTTGGATCAAAAAATGACCTTGATGAGCTACAATTGTCATGGGGAAGTGGTGTAAGCATTTCATGCAAAAAAGTTTCAGACGAAGAGGTATTGAACCTGCTAGAACCTCCTGAAAACTTAAAGAAGCTTGAGATTGATTTCTATGGAGGCGTGAACTTCCCATGCTGGGTTGGAGATCCATTATTTCGCAAATTATCAACTGTGGTACTTATAAGTTGTAGCGAGTGCACATCTTTACCACCTTTAGGACAGCTACTGGAACTTAAAGAGCTGCATGTAAGACAGATGCCGAAAATCAAATGCATTGGGGCTGAGTTTTATGGGAGTAAACCGAAAGTTGCATTCCCTAAACTGGAAATTCTCAGGTTTAGTGACATGCCGGCATGGGAGAAATGGTCAGGTTTTGGTGGTGATGATTCTGATGAAGTGCGCATACATTTCCCACAACTTCATCAACTTGCAATCCTCAAATGTGAGATACTAACCGATGTTTCTCCATTGAGCTTTCCAGTTCTTCACGAGTTAGATCTTGAGCAATGCAACAACGTGGTGTTGAAGAGATTTTGCAATCTGAATGCTTTAAGTTACATGAAAATCGATTCTATTCCTGGTTTAACTCATATGCCTACAGGACTACTGAATTCTTTGTCAGCACTTGAGGTCTTAGAGTGTAGCTCCTGTAATGATTTGCTTTCACTGTGGCCAAATGATGTTCAACTCGATCACCTCACCCGCCTAAGGCGCCTTGTTGTCGCAGACTGTTCGCAACTTATGTCGATTGGAGAAGGGGAGATGCAGCTGCCTCGCAATCTTGAAGTTCTGGAATTATTCAAATGTGCCAATTTGACGGTCCTCCCAAGCAGTTTGTGCCATCCTAGTTCACTGAAGGAACTGATTATTAAGAATTGTTCGGGCATTGTCAACTTTCCGGAGAATGGTGTCCCTCCCATGCTTAAACGTCTCGAGATACTCTCTTGCACAGACCTTGTGTCATTGCCAAGTAATGTCTCTAACCTTGAAAGACTTGAAATCAAGGATTGCTCGTCTCTGAGAGCGTGGGGAACAACTAATTTCCCCACAGACCTTAAGAAACTTTCAATAAAAAATTGCACCCAGCTGGCTCCTGTTCTAGATACAATGTTCCCTGAAAATGTTAGAATTTCTCTAGAGGAACTTAATTTATGTGAAGGCCAGAACTTTGATGATCTTCTCTATCGCTTGAATGGATTTTCAAATCTTGTTGAGTTGTACCTATCCAAATGCTCTCACCTGCGGCATTTCCCAGAAAATGCTTTGCCACCACAACTGAGGTTACTTTCTATTGATGATTGTGGAAAGCTCAAGTCTTTGCCTCGTAAGACAAAAAGCATGACATCCCTTTCATCTCTTGAGATAAGGAGCTGCCCCAAGCTCGAAAACTTTCCTGGACACGATTTGCCACCAAACTTATCGTCAATTAGAATATGGGATTCTAAGAAGTTTAAGCCTCTAGCAGAATGGGGTCTCCATAGGCTTCGTTCTCTCACGGAATTCTCTATCTGTGGTGGATTTAGAGACCTGAAGTTACTTGGTGATGAGAACATTTTTCCAACTTCTTTGATAAGAGTTTCTATTGCCAGATTCCAGGAGCTGGGTTCTCTTTCAAAGGTGTTCGAAAATCTGGCCTCACTGCGGCATCTATCCATAACCAACTGTGGAAAACTGAATGATTTGCCTAGCGAGCGATTGCTGGAAAGGCTGTGGAGTCTGGAGATAAGTCAGTGTGCGCTTTTGAGTCCAAAGTGCATCAGAGATAGAGGAGAATATTGGCCGAAGATATCTGGCATTCCTTGTGTGAAGATGGACGGAAAATATGTTTATCAGCGAAATTGAGGCATGTTGTTTCAATGGTAGCCACTGCGGTAAATTTCATGATCAGGTATATTTAAAGGTTGCTTTGATCTCATAGGTCATGTTACTTGCCTGTTCTTTCCATTTTTATTTCTTCACGAACGAGCCTTCATACAATTTTCTATCCTCTTTTGGCCCTTAATAGACTGAAGAACAACAATTTATTGATGATTATGTTATTAATTGTGATGGTTGTTGGCCCTTAACAGAGTAATTATGTTGGTTGTTTACTGTAGGTACATTGCATCTATGGAGAGTCTTCTTACTCTAGAGCAGAATCACCGAACCAGAGCGGGTGAGTAATCCAGGAGAATTGGTTTGATCAAGTGGTTGGACTCCAGCATCACTAAACCACACCGTGTGAGAGTTATTCATAAATGGTTTTCCTCCTTTAGTGCTTTTATTAATCGCGCTTTTTTTCCCTTCTTTTTGGATGCTATCAGACTGTGTGTGGGTTATTCCTGAATCGTTTTCCTGCTTGTCTATTGTTCGGGTGCTTTTTCTTCTTTTTGGATGTTCGACTTTGATCTTCCTCCAGTTACTGTTTTCATGGATTTTCGAATGATTGTTCTGATCACATTCTTGTGTTGTACTATTACTCTATTGTACATGTTTATTGGAATGGATGATAAGTTCAATCTTGGGTGTATATGATCGTGTGTTGCTTAAATCCATGCCCCATACAGATCACCAACATACAAACAAACAAACAAGAACATAACTTTACGCTATTTGGTCATGCACAAATCACAAGTTGCACATAAACTTTCAAACCTACCTCATGAAACGCGTGCGGAGGCAAGTAACAACACCGAGAGTTCGATGCACGGGGTGGGTGATGAGATCTTCAGCATTTTAAGTACATAATGACATTCAAAGCTAGATCCCCAAAGCATCGGAAACTACACAGATTAAAAATCAACAAATTACCATCAAGTTCAATGGCTGCAATATGATTCAATTACATAAATATGCTATCAAAAGACAGTAGGTTCCATGAGACTGAATTCTTGAAATGAAAAGATACTTCTCGCAGAATAAATACAATCATACACATAGCTCTGCTAGTCTGCTGCAGCTACATGCCGATAATTTATGAAAAAGTCAGATATTTGCCAGAGACCAACTGGAAGATCCTATTACATAAAAACTTGCTCGCGATGGGCTCATTATGTGCTTCTTCACTTTTGCTGCGCAAGCATACACAGAGCGCTTATTCGTAATATAATGCCATCCAAATAATAGATACTATAGCCCCATTTAAACAATAAATAAGGAACGAAGAACACCAGGAAACCCAAACAGGATAACTGAGCTAATCAAACCAACCTCCAATTCAAAAGATAATGTCTTCATCTTTCTGTGCACCCTGAGTTAACATGTTATGCACTGAACTAAGAGACATACCACTCTTCAGAGAAATTTCCTCAGCATATTTCTCTTCCGCGAATGCCTTGGCAGCTTCTCTTTGCCTCTCAACCTCCCTCCTTTTGTACCCTTGAATCTTTTTTAGCCTAAAGAAATCTTCCCTTTCCAACTCATCTAACTCTCCTTTAATGTAACTTATGGTATTCTCAATGCGTGGCTTCACAACGTTCTCAAGGGCATTGACTCTCCGGTTTGTGGTCTTGATTGCCTCATCAAGGGTCAAGAATGAAGTTTGAAGAGTCGCAAGCTCGACAAGTAGCTCAATAGCTTTCACATACGCTCCACGGCAAGCTTGAACCTGTTGGCCTCCTCTAGCCAGTCCAGTCAAGTCATTCTTAGTCTCCCCATCAATAAAGTATTGGAACTTGGGAAGTTTGACACCAGCAACATTTTCTGTATGTGATCGGACCTTAAGTGCTGCACTAGAAACATTTTCCCTGACAATATGTTTAACGTTTTCACCTGCAACATATTTGGCTTCAGTAAGTGCAAAGGAGGAAGCTTTCATGACTTCTCCCATTGACTCTTTGGTTGTAACAATCTTCTTGAGAATTGCCCGAAACTGTACAGTCAAAGCATCACTCTTCTTCTTGAGTAATGCATGGCCTCTTGTTGCCCCAACAAGTCGAGCTTTCATCACTCCAAGCATTGTAACAGTAGGAACAACATTTAATCGTTGAGTCTGCCCTGACATCTTGCAGGAATTTTATAGGCTGGAAAATGAAGAAGATCGAAATAAGAACAGATGATTTGTGTTAATGATGAAGTATGTGCTAATTTGCCAGTATATTTATCTGTCCAGATTCTCAGCAGGAAAACAGGAAGTGGTACTGGTAACTAGACATTCACAAGATCTGTGGGTCCAAGAACAAGGTTTTTAACTCAATAAGCACCTCTATCATCTTCATATCTTAGACATGTAACTCAAAGAACCTCAAGAAACACCATATGGAAAACAAAACAAGCACTACCAGATTACGACATGAAAGGTCCACGAACCAAAGTAATGACAGACTTAAACACAAAGTAATATACCATATACCATAGGCAAATAATAGTAAGTGCAAGATACAACAAAGGCATGTAGATGGGATGTTGGTAACATACACAGCGTACACGTTTTACCAATTACCACAATCAGCAAAATTAAGTACATATTATGTACACTAGTGCTGCTTAAATTCTCATAAGTATTCAAATATTAAATCAGAGTCTGAACTTAACATACATAGTTTATCTTAGCTCCAGGAGGAGCGTGCAGTGATTAAAGACAACCAGACACCTGAGAGTTAGGGCTTCTATAGTTTCTTAGATTATCTTTTGTCTTGCAAAAAGAAGATCAGGTAAAGAAAGATAATTTCACATTTACAAAAGGAATTCCAGTGTGCAATTGCACGCGGAAATTAGAACCAAATAAAACTGGATCTTCACCCAAACAAAGTGAAGTACGGCGAATGACATTATTCAGCTCTTTGATCTAGGCCTTACAATGGCTACTAGCTAAGGCTAATTGTTCAAATCTCTTCTTCGGCTATAATATAACAGGTCGAATTCCTATGTGAAATTACACCAAAATAAGAACAGAATGAAACAGGATCTCAAAGTTAACAAAACAAAGTACAGGGAATGCCATAATTAAACTGTTTTGGTCCAGGCCTTAGATTGACTACTGGCTAATGCTAATTTTGCACAACCAATCTCAACCTATTCTGATCATTGTTCAAACAGCTTCTTCGGTGATAATATAACACAGCTCGAATTCAACAAACTAACACCATATCAGTGAGAATTTCTCAAACTTAAACAGCTCAAAAGGAATTCCTCTGTCCAATCAACGAAATAAGAACCGAATGAAACTGGATCTTAACGCTAAGAAAACAAAGTACGGGGAATGACATTACTAAGCTCTTTGATCCGGACCTTACATAGGCTACTAGCTAAGGCTAATTTTGTTACAGCCGATCTCAACCTATACTGATCATTATCCAAACCTCTCTTCAGCGATAAAATAAGAGCTCGAATTAATCAATTTAACACCATATCGATTCAAAATCAAGGTTTATTTGGGCTGTAATGTAACCACAAGCAATACATCGAAGTATACATGTATATAAAAGTCAACAAAGAAGACAATCGAGCGATAAAGGGGATGATAAGATGTTGGCGGAGAAGTGTTACCTTTACCGGTGTGGTTGCGCCGGGAGAATTTCCGGCCAAATCGAGTAGAGAGAAGAGCGTGCGAGATTTGGATGCTCACTGATTGATCTGCAGGTTTTTGTCACGGTTCCTCTCTTTATTTAACTTCTGATTAAATTTCAGCGAGTCTATTTCTTTTTATTTATAGTTTTCATTTTCTTTTCCAAATTTCCGAATTTATCTAGACTTTAGATTTCGGATCCGAATCGGATTTTGACACTGTTAGTGTTAAGCTTCTGTTAATTGCGCGGGTTGGGCCCTTGATTTGGGCCCAATAGGCTTTCTTGAATTAGGCTATGTCCATTCCATGATATATTGTACTTCATCCGTCTCGTCCGAAACTTCTCATTTGATTTTTCAGATGAGGACGTAATTTTGAATAAAATGTTGATAATGAATGTGAAAAGTAGATATAATTATTGATAATGGGTTTGAAAAGTTAGTGCAGTAGTGGAGTAGTTACTTTTTAAATATATTATTGATATATGTGGAAGTGGATATTCGGAAATGAGAAGATTTAAATTGGACATCAAAAATAGCAAAACGAGAAGCTTCAGACGGATGAAAGAAGTACTAGAGAATTAGAGGAAATCCAGTTGTGTCCAGTTTTGGTCCGAAGTCAAGTCTCATATAACTCCAGTTATTTGTGGATTAATTGAAAAGCTCTCGACTTATGAATGGAGTGTTTATGTCTTCGAATGAAATGGAAGAACCATGTACTTGTTGTTAAATTGTGTGTGATCATATGGATATGTATAATAGTATTTTTTTTATTATAAAAAAGATAAAAGGAAATTTCGTAAATTAACAAACAAAGCATAACTTTCATATTGAATTTTCGTATTACTTTCAAAATCACTTAACACTTTTTGAAATCATATTATTGTAAATTTTTTATAGCAACCGATAACATATCGTCATTATAGATCTTCGTCTTAAAGTTGTACATAAAAAAACATAACTTTCGTATTGAACTTCCGTACTACTTTCAAAATCATTCAACACTTTTTAAAAATATATTATTGTAAATCTTTTATAACAACCGATAACAAATCGTCATATATATCTTCGTATTAGAGTTGTACATTAGAAAACAAAACAAAAAGATGACTCCAGCATCTCATAAACCATGTGTTACACACTCTCTTAACGTCACTGCCAGTCTTCTTCTCTTCCCCCACTCCCACCTTATTCTTTCTTTTCTTTTTTTTTTTTAAAGAGAAAACTGCTAATATATTATAAAATCAAGCCGAACGAGTACAGTTACACAGCAAAATTATCGGACGAATCCGAAATATCAAAAGGGGCCATCAGGCCATTCGTCTTCTTACTAACTAGTCTAGG
>JAYMSL010004754.1:0-10767 GCA_036897195.1 Plantago coronopus
TGGTGATAACAGGCCCGGCCCTGGCCCTGTGCGGACTGTTCAACCGCACAAGGCCCAACATTTATGGGGGTCCTCCAGATATAGTTTCATATGTATATATACTTTATACTGCATAATATTTCTGTCAAATCTTCTTGACCTAGTGGCCGCAACATCAAGTTTAAAAGCTCCCATGACGTGAGATTCTGGGTTTAATACTATATGGAGACTGTTTTTGTTTATTTTTGACAAATTATGAATTATAGTGTAATATTTAAAGAAGTTTCGAACAGGGCCTCCAAATCCTTGGGCCGGCCCTGGGTGATAAAGAAGTGTATTAATGTTAAAATAATGTTTTAGTCTGTGAGGTATCTTCCTTATTTGGTAATGGGTAAAATATTGTGGTACATCTGAAAATGGAAAGTGGTTAAAATTTTGTGGGACGTAGGGAGTACACGTTAGGGAGGTCAAGACTATATAAGTAGAAATATGCTAGTTCGCGAAGGCCATTAAAGACACCATAGGAGGATAGTAGGAGTGATAATGGTGGTCGAACAGTAAAGTGCTGCAGTACTACAAGAAAAGGTCAGCGGTTTGAACTCCGACGGAATCATAAGATGGTATATATGAATTTATTTGGAGTTATAAGGTTGGTTTAGGTGTAAGTATAACTACGAGATTGGTAAATGAATAATGTAGGAATAGAGTAGAATAGGTTATATTTGTCGTTTAAAAAAAACAAAAAACAACATGGTAAATTCAATCGTTTTTATGATACCTTTTCTGATGTGTGTTGATTGATCAACGTAATAGTTAATAGTATTATGTTACTTTACGCTTCAAATTATACTTACCATTACCGTCTTATATTACAAATATTTCTACATGATTTCGACATGATGTAAAGTTACAATTAATGTAAAATTTATATAGTTCTCGGTTTAACGCTAATCATATTGATGCGATGTGAAGTTTGAAAGCAATGATACTTCTCACATGTTAGATGTAGTTAGTAGTAGTACATGCATTTAACTTTCTCTAATAATAGTATATTCTTAAATAATGTACTTAATTTGTACTGAAGAAGCTGGCAAATTTTAACTAACCAAATCGGTACACAATTACACATTCATTAAAACACATCTTTTATAGTGAACTAGTCATAAAAGCTTTTGACTAACAATGATATTCAAAATCACACGGAAATTAAAATTTTTAAAAAGTAAAAGAAAAAAAATAAAAGAGAAAAGAAAAAAATTTGATTGAGTCTAAAACTCTAAGCTCTAAACACTATTTATATAGCATTATACACCAAGAATTTAGAGAGTCAATAAGTTCCCCTGATTTTCTGAGAAGGTTTACCACAAGTGTCACCCATTCCGCTCAGCGCTTAGCAGCCAATGGCAAGAGTTCACCTTACTCATTCTTTTTTTTTTTTTTCTTAATTTTATTTAGTGCTAAACCTCAGTTTCACTCAGCTAAATCTTATTTTCCATCGCTTTCCAGACTGAAGAACACACCGCGAGATTCTATTCAGATATGGATCCTACCAGGAGTTTTATGAGGAATGTGAAACGTGTCGTTTTTAAGGTAACCTTGGTTTTTGATCGTTAAATCTTCTTTTTGTTTTCTGTTTTTGTGATGTTTTGGATCTGTTTATGATGATGAGGTTGATGAATGTTGTTTTACTTCTGCCGATTTGTTCATGCATTTAAAATCTGGCATTTATCTCGAATCAGCTTCTGTTCTGTATGGTGGTTTCCTTTTCTGTAAAGATTTTATGAGTAATCTGGATCAAATTTTTTTTTATCGGTGTTTTAGTTTCGAAGGAGTCTGTTTTGAATGCTGGATTAGATAGAATTACATGCTCTGCTTCTAGTTGTAATTTGGGCGATACCGATGTGATAGAAGTACATGTTAAGAACAATGCAGGTAGGGCGGAACTGAGGTGGAGAGTGGGGTGGTCGCACCCCCAATTATTTTTAAAAATTAATTTTGATATATGTGTAATATTTTCGATAATTTAAGATTTTCGCGCCCCCGAGTTTCAAATCATGAGTCAGGTGAAATTTGTGAGTGTTACTCCTACTTTAGTGTCATCGATTAGGTGAACTGTTCTTATGAATTTGTTAATTCGATATGGATTGTATGCTATTATTATATGGATGCAAAATTGGATATGGACTGGATACTTTGTGTCATCGATTAGGACGAACTGTGCTTATGAATTTGTTAATTCGATATGGATTGTATGCTATTATCACATGGATGCAAAATTAGATATGGAGTGGATACTTTGTGTCATCGATTAGGATGAACTGTGCTTATGAATTTTGTTAATTCGATATGGATCGTATGCTATTATTATATGGATGCAAAATTAGATATGGACTGGATACTGTTTCAGAGTGAGTATTGAACCTGTTTGTTCCTGTTATGTAGGTAGGAACGGCCGTTGTGACTAGAGGAGATGGGCGATTAGCTGTTGGCAGAGTCGGAGCTATTTTCGAGCAGGTAAATTAAATGCGAATCGAATATTTTGTACTGTAATTTCAATAATTATAAGCTATTTGCATTTATATCCTATATCATTTGATTAATTAGCCAATTCTGAATTTTTCCTTCTAAATTCTAATTATCTGCCTCTGAATGGTAATGATTCAGCTCGAGGTGTTGAACTCCAAAGGCTATGAGATCATTCTGGTAACATCAGGTGCTGTTGGAGCTGGTCGCCAGAGGCTCAAGTACAGAAAGTTGCTTAACAGCAGGTGAGTTGGTTTTATTCGACGATTCTGATGATATGCTTCCCTTAAGAATTTAGTGTATCAGTTCTTCAAATGTGCGTTTGCTCAACATTCTGTTGTTTATCTGTCAATGCTTTACTGACATTGCGATTTGAATTGCAGTTTTTCCGATTTGCAAAAGCCACAAATAGAGATAGATGGAAAGGCTTGTGCTGCAGTTGGCCAAAACGGCCTTATGGCTCTATATGATTCTCTGTTTAGCCAGGTGTGTTTTAGATGATGATGCTGTCGCAAAATGTTGATTATTGATTATGTAATCGTGTGCTTACGTGTACTTTTTGTTTCCTATAGTTGGATGTGACTTCGTCTCAACTCCTAGTCACGGACAATGATTTCAAAAATCCTGCATTCAGAAGTCAACTTTCTGAAACAGTGAATCTTCTGTTGAAGTTTAGGAGTATCCCGATCTTCAATGAAAATGATGCAATCAGTACTAGGAAAGCCCCATACGAGGTACGAATCTCATTCCTCTTTTCTTTTCAGAAAAGGCATGTACGGAAATAATTTGCTCAGCTCGTTTTATGATACATTCGTAGCAGGATTCAACTGGTATCTTTTGGGACAACGATAGTTTGGCTGCTCTACTGGCACTTGAACTCAATGCTGATCTTTTGGTATTGTTGAGTGACGTTGAGGGTCTTTACAGCGGTCCCCCTAGTGATCCAAATTCAAAGATGATACATACATACACCAAACAACAGCATGAAGGAGTGATAACATTTGGGGAAAAATCTAGAGTGGGAAGAGGAGGAATGTATGCTAAAGTGAAGGCTGCAATAAACGCGGCAGATTCTGACACACCTGTTGTTATAACAAGGTATGAAGTAGGAAAAATTATTATTTCTTCTAGTTACTCGTATTCGTTCAACATCATTTAACCTGTTAAAGATGCTGACATTTTTTTAACAATATTTTCTTGGAAGTGGTTTTCATGCTGAGAACATCAGTAAAGTGCTGGAAGGGCAACGGATCGGAACTCTATTTCACAAAGATGCACATTCTTGGAACAAAACCAATGAAGTCTGTGCACGTGAAATGGCACTTGCAGCAAGAGAGTGTTCAGCACGATTGCAGGTAAAATACCATGTTATTCCGTCCTTAATTGTTAAATATCTGCGCCTATAATCTACCTATACCTTAACTGATAAATTGATAATCACCCTTTTTCAACAGTGCCTGTCATCAGAAGAGAGGAAAAAGATTTTACTTGATGTTGCTGATGCGTTAGAGAAAAATGAAGCTCTCATTAGGCAAGCGAATGATGACGACATTGAGGCAGCAGAAGAGGCTGGATATGAGGAGTCATTGGTTTCCCGCTTACTTTTGAAGCCTTCTAAGGTGACTGGTCCTTTAGAACCTGTATGTAATTTAAAGTGTCTATATACATATATTAACTTTTACAAGCATCTATGCAGATAACTTCTTTGGCGAAGTCTATTCGTACTATTGCAGAAATGGACGAACCAATTGGCAACGTTTTGAAGAGAACTGAGGTCAGAAAATCCAAATTTACCAGTCTGTGCCAGACTTATTGATGTTAACTTGATAATTACAAATTTACATGTTCGGGTTAGAAACTCGTGACCTACATTCCAACTTACATTATTAACTATTGCCTCTGTTGTGCTATCCCTTTGCCCAGCTTGCAGATGGCCTGATACTAGAAAAGACTTCATGTCCTTTGGGTGTTCTGTTAATTATCTTTGAGTCTCGACCTGATGCTCTAGTTCAAGTAAGTTATTTGACATTTTGATTAAAACTATAAATATTTCTTATTGTCGAAGTCTATGAGTTCGTCTATATAGTTGTTAAGAAGCCTGCATTCTAACTTATTGGCACTATGCTATGCTTCTATGGCTTTTTCCCCATAAATAAACACTAATTATGTCTGTTCATTCATCAGATTGCTTCACTTGCAATCAAGAGTGGAAATGGACTCCTGATGAAAGGAGGCAAGGAAGCTAGGCGTTCGAATGCAGTCCTACACAAGGTTCAATTTCAACTTTATGCAGTGGGGCTGTTATCAGTCCCCTGTTTCACCAAATTATAGACAATTTTTCTTCCCTTACACCCTCTTAAACTATTATCTTTCTTATTCAAGGTCATTACTCAAGCAATTCCCAGTACAGTTGGTGAAAAACTTATAGGACTGGTGACCTCCAGAGATAAGATCCCGGATTTGCTCAGGGTGAGTTATTAAGATTCATGAGAAATATTCTTTACAAGCTCACTCAGTTGTTTACTAACTGCTTGCATTTCATCAGCTTGACGACGTGATAGATCTTGTGATCCCAAGAGGCAGCAATAGCCTTGTCTCCCAAATAAAGAATTCTACAAAAATTCCTGTACTTGGTCATTCAGGTATGGAAAGTTGCAAAAAGCAAAATAAAATTCTTCACTATAGTAAGAGATCATGCCATCACTAACCAATTCTTGATTTTCCTTTCAGATGGAATTTGCCATGTTTACGTCGATAAATCTGCCAATATGGACATGGCCAAACAGATCATTGTTGATTCGAAGCTGGACTATCCTGCTGCTTGCAATGCCATGGTAATTTGAGTCTTGCTCATATGAGCCAGAGGCTATAACTTCCAATGAGAACTTATTATTCGAAGGTCAATAATCCTAACTGTGTGTGCTCAATTCATTAGGAAACCCTTCTGGTTCACCAGGATGTTTCAAAATCTGAAGGTCTTCGAGATATTATCATGGAACTCAAAAATCAAGGTAAAATGAATATCCAATTGCACATTAGGATGGTAATTTGGAACTATCTTCATGATTTCTTATAAAACATACTTCAGGTGTTGCTCTTCATGGTGGACCTCGGGCAAGTGCTTTGTTCAATATTCCGGAGGCTCCATCCTTTCATCATGAGTACAACTCAAAGGCTTGCACTATTGAAATAGTTGCTGATGTAGAAGTTGCTATTGATCATATACGTCAACATGGAAGGCATGTTCTTCAACATATCTGATACTTTTAACTTTCCGTATCAATTAAAAACTAATATTGATTTATTATTTCAATGCAAATGCAGTGGCCACACTGAGAGCATTATTGCTGAAGATGAAAAGACTGCAAAATACTTCCTACAACGAATCGACAGGTAATGACTGAACATAATTATTCATTTGCCATGTATAATTTTACTAGTTTTGTAAAGGGGTATTTATTTGTTGCTGATCTTAACATGATATTTGCTTTTGAAATTGACAGTGCCGCAGTTTTCCATAACGCAAGCACCAGGTTCTGTGATGGAATGCGATTTGGACTCGGGGCAGAGGTTATATCAACAACTAACCATTCTGATTGTTAAATCATTAAAGGACTTAATTATTCACACTTGGAAGGATGTGAGTTCTGATATACATTGTATTTCTGCACAATAAACAGGTTGGAATAAGCACGAGTAAGATTCATGCTCGAGGTCCCGTGGGAGTTGAGGGACTGCTAACCACCAAATGGTAACATTCTATCTAACTCTTCCATGTTTGCGAAAAAACTGAAATCTAATTCGACATGAACTGATAATTTATTTATGCACACTATTTGTCTACAGGATGTTGAAAGGCAAGGGACATGTTGTAAGTGGTGACAATGGGGTAAGTTATACCCATAAGGACATCCCCGTGGAGCGGAGTTGAGACTGAGTCGCCCACAAGCATCTCGATCAAGATTTAGTTTATTTAACCTGTCGATTTTCATACATTTAGTAGTAATTTTAAAACATGTAATTTGTTTGTAGTTGAGACAATGTGGTATAGTACACCCACAATCATCTTCTACACCATCACAGTTCATCAGTTGAACATGTGGAGACATCTCGGCATTGACGCATTGTTTCAATGGAATTTATGTTTGTGTTATACAGATAGTTTTCACTTTATACATTGCCTTCCAAAATGATGAACACACTTCCCTGTGATTTAGTTCAGAGTCAGAAATACATGTTACACACCTGCACTCATAAAATTCAAGTTCGGGAATTATAGAAAATCAACTTGAGAGTAAAAGTGTGAGACCTTATAGGATAGACGGCAACTCTTGAATCCTGAGGGATTTTTGTACCGATGTTCAGTTGAAGGTATTGGGTTTATTTTTTGCAGAAACACATTTACCGATGGTTTCACATTGAGTTATTCGACACAGTTAAGCTCTCAATTGTGTTAAGGAAAATCACTCTCAATCGTGTTGAGGAAAATCAAGTTATGTGTCACATTGAGTTAAACATATTTTCCTAGTTACTAAAGCAAACTCAACTAACCACATTGAGTTAAGCTCAATTTTCTGCTCCAAAACTTTGGTCGTTTGAATTGGACACTAAAATCCTTAGCTAATGGCTCATCTGAACTTGACTCAACTCCAGCATAGTAGTTCTCCTTTTCAAGCGTTGATTGTTCCCAGACTTACCACTTTTAGAGTTGATTCTAGGCCTAGTTGATTCTATTGGCATTTCCAGCCTCACATTCAACACCACCATACTTTTAAAGTTCTTAGAAGTTGACAGTTCCACAAATTCACCATTAGCACCACCAATCAATAGAGCCATCTACTCTATCATCAGAAACTAATTAGGCTGCAAATTTGTTTCGTTATTCCGGAGAAAAAACCATTTCAGATGTTAACTTTTCAGCAGAATGACCAGAATTTTTCTTTCCACCTCTTCTAGGTTATATTTCCAAGTAGGGAGAGTCTAAACTCAAATTCTCAGTATTCATAATTCCCAAAGTTAGATTGGAATGAATGTTCATATGGTTAGACACAAGATTATCAACATAAACAATTAAGGAGGCAGGCGATACAATTTCACTAGTTTGACAAGATGGCTTATTAATAATTTATAATCGTGCTGGATTAAAGCTAAGTTGAAACTTGAAACAGCAAAAGCTAGGCATCATAATCTATATAAAACGTTTGTAGTTTTGGCATTATCACGGGTGTGAGAGCTAGCTGTTTGAACAGTTCTCAGCTATGAAACAAGTGCCTAGTGTGGCATATTATAGCTGACAATACAACTATGCCTCTAATAACCAGCTTTATGCAAATAAGAAGCTGAAGAAATAAGGGCAGTCCTTAATATAGCATTACTAGGATAAAATCTGATGAAGGAAAAAAGTATCAGTTTGTAGATTTATTCGAGATAGTTGACTAGTTTAGATCTCTCCATCCCAAAGATCTTCAAAGGTTTTGTATTGGCTGGTCTCGCCCACAAATGAAGCACCCCTTAGAAGTCTTGCCTGCAAGAAGAGAGGGAAGGGATACGTTATCAATGCATTTCAGATCTAATATGTGGATGTCCAAAATTATTGTGCACTCGACTCATGGAACAGCAAAGGAGATAAACAGTTTAAGAGATAAACAGAAAAAATGTTAAGAACATGCCTGCTCAAAGCCAGAGAACTCAGACATTATGTCATCGGGTATAGACCAACTGAAAACATCAAAGTTCTCTTTGATTCTTGATTCATGTGTACTCTTTGGAAGTACACTGTGACCCATCTGCATACCCCACCTAAGAGCAATTTGTGCAGGAGTCTTACCCAACCTTTTACCAATGGAAGCTAAAAGGGGATGCTTGAGGACCTCACTCTTGAGCCATGTTGTGCCACCAGAACCGAGTGGTGAGTATCCCTATATGAAGATGATGAGAAAAAGATCATAAGTATAAGTGTTGAGCAATAAGATGTTAACAAGGAAAGAGTTATCTGCATATGTAGTGCAGATAATGCAATAACGTAAACTTAACCCATAAAAAAGAAGCAATATATATGGAAAATATATGATAAGGAAATCTTGCTGGACTCACAGATAGGTGAACTCCCTTGGATTTGCAAAAATCCCTCAGTTTTGCCTGTTGCCATGAAGGATGACATTCCACTTGGTTGACAGCAGGAGGAATGCGTGCCACATTCAACAGATCACCCAGCTTTTTCACGGAGAAATTGCTCACCCCAATAGCTCGAGCCTTACCAGAATCACAGCAAGCTTCCAAGGCTTTCCATGTGGCAGGTATATCTGTAGGAACAAGATTTCCGGGAGCAATGCCAGCAGATCCTTTCTGCAGCTTGACAGGCCAATGAATCTGCAACATCATTGTGATTTCATGAGTTCCCCCTTTTTTTTACAAGATAAGAGATATTCTGAAAGATCTTAAAATAACCAAGTGAAAAGTCGTGAAATGTCATAAGAATATAGAATCAAGAAATAACATCATGAAAGATAACATACTAGATATAAATCAACGTAGTCAAGTTGCAAATCCTCCAGTGTTCTATTCAATGCGAGTGGCACCTCTTCTGGATCTTGATCTGTCAACCTGCAGATTGCAGATAGCTGGTGTCAACTACAAATATCAAAATGCATGCAATCTGAAGGGACTGTTTAAGAATAAACACAAAGCACTGTATCTATACATGAAGGTATGAAAAAGACTTCTAGTTCCAATAATATTACATTGAGAAAAGTATATATAGAGACACTTTAAACTCAACTACATAATCAATGGCAGACCTAACCTTTTAGAAGTTGAGCAAATTTCTGGGCTCCCTCTACCCCACAATAGTATATGAACCAGGTAATCAATACTATAGTTTTCTTTTCTTTCAGAAAATCTGCTTACCAGAGTTTAGAGGTGACAAACAGATCCTCCCGCTTCACAACTCCATCATCCAATAGCTTCTTAAATACCACACCAATCTGAAAAGATTAAAAACAGAATACTCATCTTTTAAAATTCAATCCTCTTCCTGCATTTGTTTACCAGCATCTACCCGTAACATGTTTGTTACAAGAACATTGTAAGAATTTATAAATGTCTGAGGTAACGGAATGAAGTGTATATTACCTCCTTTTCGTTCTTATAAACTCGAGCACAATCGATATGGCGGTATCCATGCTGCAGGACAAAGTAGCAAATAGAAAGATGAACATGAGATTTGATGTTTGATGCATAAACCTCAAGCCTAAGGGCATGTAAAATATGACAAACAAATTTTTTTCTCTTCAATCATATTACAGTGTAAACCTACATCATTCATTAAGCTAAACAAGACTAAACATAAGCTTACAACAACTCAAATACTCAAACTGAATACATCGAACGATATAAATTCACTGCTTCAGAATACATTCTAATTCATTTTTCAGAAATGTCATCAACATAAAGAAAATCAAACACTTAAAAGCACCATTCATCAAGTCAAGCTAAGCATTTCACCAAACAGAGCTTAATGACATCACATCATGTATCTCTGATTAGTGCACGCAGCTTACAACAACTCAAATACTCAACCAACGGAATGAAACTCACAAATCAATCAACCACTAAAAAGCATGATTCCTCAAGCTAAACATTTCACTAAACATAGCAAGCAATGACATGGTGTCTCTGATCAGTGCACTCAAGCTTACAAGAAGTCAACAGCTCAAATATTCAACCAAAATCCATCAAAACGAAATAAAGTCACTAAATAAGGCTACATTCGAATTCATTATTCCAAAATGTCATCAACCGAACAAAAATCACTAACTAATCAAACCAATGAACATCAATATCACAACAAAAGCTTTAATCACATAACGAATGATCTATTGCTCTTCCTCTCGTTATCATGCCGAACGAATTGAAAATCATCAGTAAAACAGACAGTAACAGATAGACAGGGTAAAAAATTAACAAACCTTGATAGCAGCTTCAACAGCTTGGCCGACGAGACCGGGCTCAGATTGCCAGGTACCAAGCCCTACGGATGGAATCTTTGCGCCAGTGTTGAGATCAAAGTAGCGAATCTCGGCCGCCATTGTTGGAGAAAGAGAGGAAACCGACGAAAAATGATGTGCCGAATGAGAAATTTGAGAATGGTGACTGAAAATGAGTGTTTATAGCCCCAGCGTTAGAAGTCGTGAGTGATACTGATGCCTTTCCTATTTCACAACAATCATTAGTAACGAGATCCGACGGTCAAGATTGTTGAAGCTG
>JAYMSL010004755.1:0-10767 GCA_036897195.1 Plantago coronopus
AATTTTTGACACATTAAAGGACCATATCTGATAACAAACACATTAAAGGACCATATCTGGATTGATGACACATTACAGGACCAAATTTGAAATTTTCCCGTGGTTTGTATAATATTGTCCACTTGGAGCTGTCCATATAATTTTATTTTCTAAAATCACCAAAATGCACATAAGGCGCGATACATGAAAGGTCAAAGGTTCGAAAACCCTTCGGATTACATAAGGTGGTTTAGAGAAGTTATAAGTTGATAATAATGCATTTGGTATTGTAAGTTGGTAAAGGACTAATGTAGGAGTATGAGTTCGTGATCACTCAAATTTGCCATTAAAAGAAGAAAAAATCACAAAAAACTTTATCTATTGAGGATGTAGCCATGTAGGTCTCTATTTTTTTAATTTCTTTTGAAGTGACAAAAAATTGTTGAAATCCAACAAAAATGTAAGACATTCACTACACCAAGATCCAAAGGTAAGACGCCGCCACTTGCAAAATGTTAAGGCAGGAATATTTTTTTTTATCACTTCTCCTCCCATCGTCTAGTATATTTACCTGAATCACGAAATAACTAAGAGTTATGAGGTATATATGCTTCGAGAATTTGACTCTAATTAAACCTTAGAAAGAAAGAATAACAACAAAATCAAGTTTTGTATGTTTTTTTTTTTTGAAACGGCAAAATAATTTTATTAGATTTAGTTTTGTTTTATTTATAAATGTGGGCTAAGCATCAACTGCCTCACCCACCCTGAACCAGACGCATCACCCCAAACTCCCTACTCCTTGACTTCGAATACAATGACCTGACATTCTTTGCCTCCTCAAAACCTTCGAAGGTAAAACCCACACGGGATAAAAACCCCTCGAAGAGTACAACAGAAAGTCGGATATTCGAAGTCCCCCTATCACATTACATTAGATATCTAATACAATCTACCCAATCACCAACCAAATACCACAGGCTTATTACAAAAACCAACCTATTACACCGCTATGCTAATCTATTGCCCGACACTCCCAAACACGGGATCCCGCCCCCTGCATATCGCACCATGTAATCCTTAAGACATACTGCCTCGGCACCGTCAGTTTCCCCTTGTTGCCAGCATCACTACTGCGCCAAGCACCTGCACACACACCATACCACGCGTAATACCATCTCCCCTTGTTGCCAGCATCACTACTGCGCCAAGCACCTGCACACACACCATACCACGCGTATTACCATCCCAGCTATTATGATAAACAAAGAATAGGCTCAAGGGACCAACACGTAGTTAAAACTTCTCTGTTTTCCATATTTTGCATCGTACCACGACCAACAGTTGAGTTTTACTTGTTCAATAATATTCCAAGGAGTTACCGATTTATCGTTAAATACCAAATTATTTCTAGCAAGCCATAAGTTCCACAAAGTTGAGTGCCAAAAGATGAACCAAGCATCAATTTTAATTCTACGCCTATTACTCTTAAAGTTTTCCATGAACATTTTAAAGTCCGATCCAACATTAATCTTAACCCTCAACAAACCCATTACGAGATCCCATACTTTAGATGAAAAAGGACATGCGACAAGTGAATGCCATAATGTTTCGGGTTCAAGTTTACATGATTTACAAAGAATATTATCCACGCTAAGAAAAACACCCCTCATAAGTAGATTATCTTTCGACGCGACTCTATTCATACACACTCTCCACAAAAAAAGGACATCAAGTTTTGTACTTTGATACCTAATAATGATGATCCTTTCCAGAAACCATCACACACAAAGAAGGTCTAAGTATCTTATATAAATTGACTTAATATACTACTCAAAATCAAAATACAACAACATTTCTACACCTTTTAAGTCCATACATACCTACCTACTAGTACAATTTATCTCAATCGCTTTAAATTAATGTAAAATGTAAGACAATACATGATAACTCTGAGTTATCGAGTATTCAAACTTCAATTAATCACGATCTCATTCCCGTCCCATCCCGCGCCCGCCCCCACCCTAATCACAAGCCACACATCCATTTAAATGTTGTTTGGCCACATATTAACTAATAATGCAGGATTTAAGCTACGCATGCAATAAAAAATTTCACTTTCGAAACGACCAATCTAAGATTCACTAAAATTACTATTCACCAATGACAATAATACAAGCACACACCATTTTTATTCCTTGTAACTTGACCTTCACCTTTTAACTCCAGACTTTTAAACAAACTTACTTCACACCATACGCATTGTTATTGACTTAAGAAAAATGCACTATTGCAACAAAACATAGAAGCACAAGGGATTCCTATCATAAAGGAGAGAAAGTCTATTTCCCAAGTGCTTCCGTTGAATTCAAACAACCTGCAACTTGCTTATGCAAAAATGCACTATAAATACCCCACCTCTATACACACACCTTCTCATCACCACCTCCAAGCACAGAGCTCACAAAAGTTGCACAGAACAAAACACCTCAGAAATGGATCCTTACAACTCATACAACACTTATAACTATGATCATCAGCAATCCTACAATTCCTACAGCAACCTGTTCTCGCAATCCGGCCAGTACGAATTCCAGGACGAAAACACCAACCAACGCCCTCACCAACCCTACCGTTCCTCAACATTTCCCGTTCGCAACAAGAGCATGATCAAGAAGCAGCCCATCGCGCCTCTGCCTCCAACTCCGCCTAAGGTCTACAAGGTCGACCCTGTTGACTTCCGAGACGTTGTCCAGAAGCTAACGGGCAAGTCTGCTTACGAAGCAGCGACAACAACATCGTCGTACCAGCTCACCCGGCTCCAAGAGGTGGCCCCGCCTCCGCTAAGCCTGTCTCCGCCTGGACAAGGCGTTGGTAATGCAATCCAAACGATGCAGGAAGAGGAGAAGCCAAGGATGTCGTTTGAGAATATGTTTGGAGGGCTGAGTCCGCTTGCGTATAGCTTGTCGCCTGCCTCGATGGCGTGGTGTTCGTCGATTTTGATGAGTCCAGGAACGGTTTCTCCCATCGAACCGAGTACGTTGCTTTATTAGGTTTGTCTGTGTTATCAGATCTTCCATTGTGTGAGATGATGATGGTGAGAACATGTATGTATGAAATTTTCAACTATCATTGTATTGTTTTCTTGTTTGGGACTATTTGGCCTTAATCCTTATAAACTGTTACAGTTTTACTACTACTGTCAATTGTTGTGTTCTTGTCATTTCTCATCTAGAAATGGACCAGAATGGAAAGGAAAACAATCCAGAACAATTAATTTCTTAATCTGGTGTTAAATCTCGAACAACACTTATTAGATGTGTTAGATTGAGATCAATTATTAATTTTCTAAAACTTTTTAATATAACCTAATTACTCTCAATGTAATAATTATTACTCTCGATTTAACATTTATCATTTTCGAATCATAGAGTATATGAGAGTACTAGTATTAACAAGATTTGAGTAATTTTTGTGACATCACATCACAATTTTTAGATACAAAAGCTAGTTTTTTTTTTTAATTTAAAAAATATAAACAGTTACAAACTTAGTTAAGATTAAGTGGAATAAATGGTATATATGTATAGACTTTAAAATATATAATATGAGGTTTTTTGGTTGATTCAAAAAATAAATCCGTGTAGTGTCCTGTCTAAAATGAGCAAATTATACGAGTATTATGCGTGTGACTCATGACATATATAGTAATTGCCCGGATCCAAAAATTGACGTTGAGTTAATTTGTGATCAAATTGTTACAAATGGCATCGTAGCGGAATCATTTTTATAAAGATCGTATTTACAACATGTTTATGTATAAGCATCTTTCGATTTTGTATACAAACATTACATGTTTATTAATGTATTAATGCATGTAAAAAAGAAGCACCTATATTAATGATACATGTGTTTGAAGTTATTTACATAATGTTTGTAGTTAAGTCGAGAGTCGAGTAAGTACTTTTTTTTAAAAAAAAAATCAATGTATAGTGTAGATTATTTGTTAAAAGCTCGTCTCTTTTAATTGTGAGGTTGCATGTATGGGCCACTAGGCCGGTAGTTTTATCACCCGCTCAATTCACCTCAATTTTTATGAATATTTAGTATTTTTTTATCGGACCCGGTTAAAATTCAATTCAACTCTGGTGAATAATAAAGCATAGGTTTTCAAAAAGTAAAAATGATTAATTAACTCTTAACCAAATGATCAAGTTCAAGTCCTCTTATCTTATGTCCACTTTTTCAATATTCTTCCCCTAAAAAAAGATAATTTTTTCTTTATATATGAAATTCCTCACATAAATTAATATGGATAACATTAAATCCTTTCTTTACTTTTCTTTATTTATTCCATTTTTCCTAATTTTTCAAAATAAATCCTTACTATGTACTTTATCCGTTCTGCCTGAATCTTCCAATTATAATTTTGGTGTCCAATTTTAATTTTCCATTTCTATTTTAAACAATTGGATTTGATATCCAAATATATAAATTATATGATTATTCATACAAATTCTTGTATTAAAACGTTTATAATTTGAAACTCTCAATGTATTTGCTATAAACACCTATATATGTTGATAATATCATACTTATTTTTACTTAAATATATGATATTATAAACTGTCTAATATAATACTCACTCAATTATTTGTTAGTCTATAGTAGAAAAATAATATGATCAGGAAAAGAGAAGAAATGGGGCAAATTACATCTAGAGGATGGTCAACCAAGTGACTTTCAAAAAACATCCTAGCACTTTCAAATTATAACAAATAAAGGCAAAACAACAATAATCTGTACATTTTACGGAAATATGTACATTTAAGCTGTACATTTTGCACAATTTATAACACAATTGTGCCCCAAATGTACACATTTCCAACTTAAATCTGTATATTTGTGATCACTATACTGCTTGTCACTATTTTGACTCTTTTTGAAAGCACGTATCCCAAGAGGTACCGGCTTGCAATCCTCCCAAGAAATGGATTGTTGTGTATTATATTGACCGGACCTAATAATCATGGGCCTACTAAGCATGTCAAGATGCGGCGGGCCTTGTTGTAATCAGGACCTACTGATCATGTCCATGGCCCATGGGCTTTATTGTATTACCCAACTGCAACTTAATGATTTGTTCTGATTTACTACTAGGTCCTAATTGACATTTTGAATTTGAACACGACGGAAGGTGATTTTCGCTCTAATCCGGCTCCATAAACACGTTTGCTGTTTGCAATTGGGTCAGCAAATAACTTTTTACCTCATCCAAGATCAAATCATAGTAATTTCACAAAGGTTATTAAACAAAAAACACTAGACCTGGTTCCGATAATAATTTTTCCGAACCTAATTTCATGAAAAGCAAATGAAAGTGATTCATTTATTGATCAAGATAGTTTCACATGAAGTTTGAGAGGTGTTTTCCGATTTTTCCGACCCCACATATTGCATTGCAATTTACAATATTCAGAGAGCCAAAAGTCTAAAACAAAATAAAGATTCAATATTGAATTAACATTGTTATTTCTTTAGACCTTATGATTATGATGTTGAACCAACCAAACTTGTTAGAGGTCAAATACCAACGAGACTCATAATTCATCAATACACTTTTCTTAAATATTTGCACACCTGTTGAAGATAATACAAGATCCAAATTCGTAAAAAAACCAATCTAATTTCTGTCGGAGTGAAAGTATTATATATGATATAAATTAACACATTTATATTTACATTGATATATGTGTTCTAACTTCTAACTTACAACATAAAGTGTGTTTAATCGTATAACAAAATACGTCGAGTTTGAATATTAGTAGCACAAAATGAACACAAGCAAGCAAAAGAGTTTGAGTACAATTAGAGGGATTATTATTGTGGAATAAGATAAGAATTAGCGGTAAATATGGCGGGCAAAAGGCAAAAAATGGGCCTCCTTTTACAAGCCCAAGGGATATTTCCATTTTTTCCCATTTTTGATTTATTATCATTTTTTTCACTAAATTATCACACGACAAACAAAACTCTCCATCACCACCACTCTGCGATTTCCCAATTCCCCCATCAATCGCCGATCGGATCCAATTGACCCGACCCGAACTCCATTTCCTTCCCTCACCACACAATGTCATGGCTGGCTCGATCGATCGCCAACTCGCTCAAGCTCGACGACGACGAAGACGAAGGTAAACCCGAAGCAAAACCTCAAACCGACGAGTCTTCCTCTCCGCGAGGGGTCAAAGAGGACCTGTCTGAGCTCACCACGACGCTGAGTCGTCAATTCTGGGGCGTTGCGTCGTTTCTGGCGCCTCCGCCTGCTCCGAGATCTGATGCGGCGGAGGATCCGGATGCGTCATCGGGGATCCGGACGGACTTCGTGGAGATCGGGGAGAAGTTCAGGAGTGGGATTACAAGACTTTCGAACAATATTAATGTGTCAGAGATTACTAAGGCTGCGTCTAGCTTTCTGCAGCTGGATGAGGATGATGAAGAGGAGGATGGGAAGAGAGGAGTTGTTGGAGTTACTGATGATGTTGTGGCTTTTGCCAGGGATTTGGCTTTGCATCCCGAGACTTGGTTGAATTTTCCGTTGCCGGAAGATGCTAGCCATGATTTTGGTATGTCTTGATTGAATTAAATTAATTCGATTTTGCTCTGACCTTTCTGAGTTCCATTTCAGTGTGTTTTTCTTATCACTGGAAGTTGCTGATAGTAGTTTGATGTTTTGAGTGTGATTTACTTGCCACTAGGGTGTTGATAGTAGTAGACTAGTAGGAGCATGCTTTTCAATACAAAGTATATCTTCGTAGAAGTAGACAGTTGATTTCGAATCAGGAGAAACAGTTGATTTTCGAATCAGGAGAAATGTGGAATATAGATATCAATATCTGGATGGAATGATTTATTGATATGCTATTTTTGAGATTCTAGATGATAGATTCAGTGTCATTATTCCTGCACCATATAGTAAGTTGTTTAGCTACATTCTGCACTGAATCAATGAGGTTTATGACCTACTGTCTAGTGTTGCATGTATTACATAGTGAAGTTGATCGGTTGAGTAGTTATCAGTTGGGATCTCTTTTCATTTGTAAAATTGGTACTGTTTTCTTTGATTGTAAGCCTAGTTTCAGTTTTGCAAATCTAATTGACTTGGTGTTTTCTTTTTTACGTGTACACTAGGTTTTACTTTGACTGATGCCCAACAAGAACATGCCTTGGCTGTTGAACGACTTGCTACTGAATTAGCTGCATTGAGATATGAGCTTTGCCCTGGATACATGAGTGATAGTTGTTTCTGGATGATATATTTTGTACTCGTACATCCTAGACTAGCTAAACAAGATGCTGAGCTCTTAACGACCCCACAGGTTCCTCTTTCTTCTTCCTTCATCATTTGTTTTGGCCTTTTTGGCAATTTTCTTTGTCCGCGTGCTCGTCTTCTTACTTAATGTTTTACTATGTTGCAAGAACAATCTTTTTGGAGAATCTGATTTGTCTGTGGTTCATTGTTGCAACTGAGACACACTTGGCATCTGGGGATCCTTGTTTTGGTTTCCTGCTACTATAGAATTTAGTGTCATGCATAAGTACAATGCAATTCCTTTTCATTGCAATCTGGCTACTGGTAAAATATTCGTCCTATTTATGCTGATCTGGACCATTACTAATCCTCAGCATTTAAGTTGAGAGCTACGTGATTCACCATCGAAGAGGTTCTTCTACCTTGTATTGACTTTTTTTGGGGTGGTGTGTTTTGGGGTTGGGGGGGACTCTGTTAAGTAGTCTATTTAACTTCATTTGAGTTGGGTATTGATGTATATGCATGTGTATTGGTTCATGGATGAGTTCTTAGAAACAACCGTATTATAGCATGGCATGGATCAAAATATGCACAAAAAGAAAACGTGAGTTCAGAAGGGTTCTTCAGGTGGGCTATTGTCTGCTCAAGTGATGTTTGATCAATTGTAAATTCACTGCATATTGTGTCTGCAAAATTAATTCAAGCTTCTTTTCATCTGAAACAATATGCCAGAATCACTTATGAATGATCCGCTAACATGTTCTCTGGATGACTCTTGAAGCTTAAACTAATTTACACTGCTTTCAAGTACCTCTTGCAAACACCCACGAGATCTTCAAAGTTACTTTTACCCTACTTTTCTTCTTCGATTTATCATCTTGCAATGATGCGATGTTTTTGCAACGTAGCACTAAAGTTTTTGTCATATGTCAAACTAAATGTTGATCAGTTTATAATTTAACAGTCATTTTGTAAAGAATTGGATATGATTTTGTTGCTTTGGGATATTTATATCCATTGCTAGTCTATGTTTAATTTCCTTACTAGCAAAGGACATTAACTCATGCTACTGCTAAAGTTCTCAATCTCCAGGGCAACCCAGTTCCTTCATGAAGTCATGTTTTTATGATAGAACTAAATTTTCAGCCGGTGTGTTGAATAAGCACATTTAGGAGATAGATACGCAGTTTCCGCCTTTCTAGCCTTTTGTGAACGTATTTATGGGTCCTTGCTTATGTACATCGCTTTTGTCCCATGCAATTCCTCTTATATTTTGGTGTTTATTTTTAAGTTCATGCCATGCATACTTCCGATTCTGCCTTGTGGAAGTGGAAATAAACTTCAGTTTTTTTTTGTTCTTTTTTCTGCAGAACACGCCTTTTTATGCATCTTGACTTCAAGTAAAACGAATTCGTTTTGTAATCCACATAATTTTTTTGTCTTCTTCTTTTCACTTGACTGTTTTTCTGTTTCTTACATCTCGTTCCGCATGTTTTGACTTACAATTGTTAACTTCATTTCCTTAATTTTGTATGTTTACTGCTTCCTTTCTAATGTAAGTATAGTTTTCCGTGGTGATGATCATACCTCTTAAAACCTGGCCTAAAGCACCAGCATAAGTCTCAAGAATTATGTTCATTAATCTACTCTCTTATATTGCATGTGAGCATGTGACTATTGATGGCCATTCGCTAAGTATATTTCTATTTTAAAATACGCATCTCATTGACCTCAAAAAGTTGATAGGAACATATTATTTTGTTTTGTGCTTGAGCTTCGTCATTCATCCATTCACTTAATTATGCTCACCGCCCGGTGCATCTGCAGATCCTGAAAGCCAGGGAATTTCTCGCACCAGAGTCAAAGAAGCTCTCTACAGTTGAACAAGAAAACTTTGAGAAAGAGTACCCCAAACCTGTTGAAACTTCTGCTTCACGTCAGGAAGAGCTCTCCTCAGTGCCATCTCAAAGTTCTGATAAAGAGAGCAACAAGTCGTCTGACACCGAACCAAGCTTGTCCACTTCAGGATCCATTTCTCAAGAGGTGAAGCCTGTAGCCGAGACTCATGACATCCAGATTGACAATAAGACTGAAGAAAAAGCTGTTCGCCAAGAAGTTAAAGACCAAACATTGAAATCTGGTCCCTCAAAGGTTACCGAAGTGAAAGATGAAGATGATGCAGATGATTGGTTGAAGGAAGAAACTGAAGACACTGGTGTTGCCCGTACTAATGCCACAGTCCCTATTGAGGACGAGGATGATGTCTCATTTAGTGATCTTGAAGATGATGATGGAGATATTCCTACAACTTATAGAAAATCAAATGACAGTTCTGATAAAGACTCACGGGATTGGGTTAGGATTGAATAAATGCACAGATGCCAAGCATGCACCCCGCAACTGGAAAATTTGTATCCCTGCTACACGAAGGGATCAAATGGGCTGGCATCCTTGACGTGGCTGATTAATCATGTAAGCCACGAAATGTGCTGTCTCCTTACTCTGTGAATAAACTTATTCTCCTTTTCGCCTATCTTTAAATGTGTTGGATATTGTCATGTCTGTATATATTGTGATACATATAAGAAAACAATTGGTGCTGATTTATTGTGCAAGATCCGGTCAAGCTTGATCTTGGAAATCTATTTGCTACATCTTCCTATAGCCATCAGTTACTTCATGGGGACTTGGTTTGTACTACAGATTTATGAAAGGATCAGAGTAACAGCTCCATGGGGACTTGGTTTGTACTACAGATTTATCAGTACTTTCATACAAATTCTATCCTCTTTTCAGAATTGTGTTTTAGCCATAAATTTGTGTTTGCACCACGTTTTACCCGCCTTGGTGGACCACATGGATGCTATCCAAGGTGAGTACTCCCACAAGCACGGTGTGAGCGTGGGTGTGAGCGTCAGACCACAGATTTCCCTAAAGATCGACTTTGAGACCCTGAGGGCAAGGTCAAGTCAAGTGCAGCTTATTGAATACCTGCCAAGTTGCTACTAAAATGCTGCCATTCTAGTAATAAAAACTGCCAACAATCATGGTTAGTTCGATAATCCCTTGTATAATATGTCAAGATATTCATTTGACAACCGAATAACGAGAAACGTTGCACTTAAAATGGGTCTTAGCTTGGACAAGCAGCAAGAATGATACTTGATCGGACATGGGAGTCATCTGAACTTGTGAATTGTTATCTGTATAACTAACTGTATGGCCCGGAAGGCCGGAACTGTACAGGATATATAAATAGACTAGAATGCGCGAGTCGCGCTACGCGCGACAAACATTTCATTATTGCGGTGTTAGTTTAGTTGGTAATTTTATTGATATGTGCGTTTACTAATAAGTAGAAATATATGAAATATTTGTTTTTTTACGGTGTCGCATTAGTTTAAAAGATATATGATTGAATTGAATTGTATTGAGCTGAAGTAAAGTAAACTAAATTGAATTGTAATAAAATGATG
>JAYMSL010004756.1:0-10767 GCA_036897195.1 Plantago coronopus
TTGAATTGTTGTAGTTTATTGATATATAGTACAAGTGGGGTAGGAGTGTTTGATTTAAAAGTAATAAAAAGTTTCCATTTTTAGAAATGGGGCTGGGTTAAGCGGACGCCCATAATGGCAAAATGAGGCTGGTTTGAGCGGACGGAGGGAGTATAACAATTGTAATATTTTAATATATTTTTTTTACAATTTTTTTCCAACGTTTTTTTGAAGTAATTTGTTATCGAAAAAAGATCAACAAAAACGAAATGAAAAAGTCGGGCGGGACGGAGAAAGTATTAGATACAGTAAACAAGATATTGTGGGTGGTCTAAGTAACACTATAATCGACGAAATAGTGCATATCCGTAAGATGGATAGTGGTTACCTAAAGCCATGTGATTAGGTTGTTGGCATCTCCATCACTCAAGTCTCAACTATTACGACTTTCCCTTATTTTCCTTCCTATATTTAGAGATGCATATTATAAAAGTTAAGTTCCAGTTTTATGAGACCTCAGCTTTGGAGGTGACAAAATCTCTTTCGTGCGAGTAAAGATAAGGACTACAGAGGTAACGCTTTTTATATTTTTGGAACATCCCTTCAGTGTGCCATGTGCATGCTTCCTTCCTCCGGGCCATGTCTTATACGGCGTTTTTTATATTTTGTAATACAATTTAATTTAATTATATTATTAATTAGAGATTTATAACATAATTATAATCTAAATGTTAAAGTACATAAAAAATAAAAAAAGTATAGCAAATGATAGTTCGGAAACTTTTAAGGATTGGTGGGCTATTGGAATAAGACAGCTTACCTTTTCTCGACGTAAGCCACTAGGTGCTGGTGCTCCTAGTGGGTAGTGGGGCAAATAATCCATAATTTAACCCAAACGGCCAAACCATTATGGTCAAGAACTCAAGATAGAGTTACATGATCCTATGTACCAGTACTACTGCTAACATAAGCTAGGTACCCGCTGATTAATGATCTAATTCTACACATTAAGTTGACTTTAATTCCACTTATATACTAGAGGAGGCAACAAATTAATATGCCGTTTAGTACTACTATTATGGGAGGAGATGGATTATTTGGTGTAGAGTTGAAATCGTGGATTATATTGAGAGAGTTAAAATCGTGGATCATATTGAGAGAGTCCGTCATAATTCTATACATTATCACTGTTAAATATGTTAAATAAAAATGTAAAGGTCGTAATTAAGGGCGGACATGCCCTTTAGTTTGGGTGAGTGGTGGGCTCAATACCACCTAAGTTAAGAATTAGTATTACTTATTAGTAATACGTACTTGTCAAATTTATTAATTAACTAGCATTTAACATAATGGTTGGAGTGTGAAATTTGGAACTAGTGTGGTCATAGGGCTCATATATATACCTTCTTCAAAACATGTGATTCTATTATTATTTTTACTTTTAATTCCAAAAAGGCTAAAAATAAAATCTAGTTCTAGCAAAAAAAAAACTGAAAAAAGTCATAGAGCTATTTGATATTTTCACTCTTAATCCCAAATTCATAAAAGAAAATATATTTTAACACCACAAATGAAGCTAAAAAGAAAGTATTAATACTCTTAATCCCCAAAAAAAAAACTACTTTTAATTCCAAGAAGTTAAAGATAATTCAACCGCCAATGTAGAGAACGGGCCAATACTAGTCGAATTCATACTAAGCAAACCCTAATGGCCAGGTTTTGCACATTCATGATGGTATAATTAGGTTATTCACTTTATCTTTTCTCCCTTTTTTTCTTCTTGTTAGGCTAGCTCCAGCAAAGGATGAGTATTGAGCTGAGCAGCCAGTCAGGCGCCTGAGTTCACTCCAGCAGCGCCTGACTTGGGGCTGACTGCTTAGGCGCGCCTCAACATTTGAGGCGCGCCTGAGCAGTTAATTGCTTTTTTTTTTAATTCAAATTCGATATGAACATATAGTTTCTTTCGTACACAATATAACATTAGGTTGGTTTGGAGTAGTGGTTAAATCCTTTGGGATTTTGCAATACATCGTGAGTTCGATCCCTGTTTTTACCAATATATGTGTTATTTTGTATTTTTTTTATATAATTAATTGTAACTAAATATTTAATTTTGTTGAACTTTTATTAATTTCTTCGTTTTTGTTATTTGAGTATAACTTATATATTATTGTATAGGACTTAGTAACATAAAAGTTTTATTTATTACTTTCGTCTATTTTTCATAACTAAAGTATTATTGTAAATTTTGAAAATTAATAATTTCGTTACAAGTAACTAATTAAATTTAGAATAAAATGAAGAAAGAAATGATTAAAAAATAAAACTGATGAGATGAGAGGGGGTGAATTGGTGGATCAAATTTTTTGTGTTGGGGAAGAGAATTAATGAAATGCTGATGTGGCAGAGTTGAGCCCCAGGTTAAGGCTGAACTGCTGAAGATAGACTTAAAAAGAATAACTTTCATTCATTAATTGAAAAGCATCAAACATGAGGGTTACGCACAAGGTAAAACAGAAATACAGAATCTCCAGAATTTCTAGTGTCTAAAAGTCTTACTGTTCTCTCGTAAAGCTCATTTCTTGTCTTTATTACGCATCTTAACTAAACAGGATTAATTGACTTGAATTAATTAATATCCACCCCTGCAAGTAATACTTCAACCAAATGCACCTCCACCGGGCGGCTACGGCCAAGAATTTATGCCACAATAATATCATACAAGTACAAATAAAAGATATAGCATTTACTTCTGCGAAGAACAAAAATATACAGAAATTCCAGGGCTACATCCCTTGGTTATTATTCCAACAAGTTAATAACTCGTGCATTTTGACTGCCATAATTATAATAAATAATTAATCAAACTATCTCCCATTGTTTTGTCCTCCTTTTCGACCCCCTAGCAGCTAACAGCTCTCTGTTTTTTTTTTCTTTCCCGAACTCGCTAATCACCTCTCTGTAAACTGTAATGATCATTAGAAAAAATCAACAAAAGACATAGTAAAGGGCAAAAGAATTTCTGGGATTTTCTTTGTGTGATCAGGAGCTGGAGCACAACTGTCGGTTGAAGCCAAACCTGTCCTTCTCCAAATCATACTCCACGTAAAAATTCTGCTGCTGATAATTCCCTAATATAATTGCCGGGCCGGACCCAACTGGACCACCAGGCGCGCTACCGCCCGTCACCATCGTAACACAAATCACTGAATCGGCGAAAAATGAGAAATAATCCGCCAACGGCAGTTTCATGTCTTTTCCTCCTTTAAAATGGAAGGCCAATTGCGGCAATTCAATATTGTCGTGACCCGAAACGTTGAAACAGGGTCTCAACCCGGATACCCGCTCCACTTCTTCAGCTCGAGGATCCTTCTCCCCGACCTGTTTCTGGAATTCTGCAGCGACTAAATCGAACACTGGGCGCTCCATAAATGTGAATGTCGTACCGGAATCGACGATCGTGCCGCCGTTTCCGGCGGAATCCGGAACCAGGTACTTGTATGATGCCTTGATTCTGACACCTCCGACTGTGATTCTGCGCAGTGTGACGTAGTAGTAGTCCCCAAATGCGGAATTTGATGTGCTAGGGTTTTTCCGGAATGGGGTGTAGTTGATTTTGCTGCTGGGTTTGCCTCCGTCGAGAATTAAGTCGCTGGAGACTGGAGTGTCGTCGAATCGGTGCGAAACTAAGCAGTATGAGAATTTTTTGAGGTTCATTTGAGCTGGTAGAGATGCCGGTCCGCGGCCGAATCCGGCGATGCCGGAAGGTTGACTGGTTGAGAAAGTTGAGCATCCGACCATGAAATTGGGAACGGATTGTTTTTGCGAAAGGGTCAGGGTTTCCGATAGGAGTCGCCCGGCTGTTGAACCGGAGCCGTATTGGAGTATGTAGGGTGGGCAAGCTTGTGTACAATTTGTATCGCATTGTTTGCATTGGACAGTTGGGAAGACAGAAGAGCATTTGGGGTTTTTGCAGCCGATGATTTTGGCTGATGAGGATGATCTCGGAATGAATGCAGGGATTTCTAAAGGGGCGTTCGGGAAGTTGCAGGAACGGCAGATGTAGCGTGGGGTGCAGGGGAACCAGACTATGCTGCTACCCGTGTCCATTACGAAGGATATTTTCTGTGGCGGTGTGCCGAAGCTGAGGTCGATGGAGTATCCACCGTATCCTCGGGGGAAGAGTGGAATAGAGGAGGTGGTGTTGGCTTTGGGGTGTTTGAGCTGGTGAGCTCGGGTTGTAGAGGCCGTGGCGAGATGGTTGATGATTTGCCATGGGTCTGCGAGCGGTGGGACGGTGGCAGACAGGGAGAACGTCGCGGTTTCGGCCGCGGAGGACGAAGTGAGGAGGAGGAGAAGTGAGAGCAGGGTGAGAAGAGATGGAGAAGACATTGGTGAGGTTGTGTTATGAATCTTGTGATGAGTAGAGTGTGTGGAGAAGGTTGGGTTATATGGACTTATACTGTTGTATTTTTGTTGACTTTAATTTACTGTGTGGGATTTTGGTGTTTGGTTTTCTTCCTTCTTGAAGGGAGTTAGTTCAGTTTACTTTGGGATAGGGGGATAACGATTCTTTGCACTTTCAAGGAATCTTGTTCGATTTCAGCAAAGGTGGAAGAGCTTTTATTGGTCTGGTTGGATTCCTCTTTTGTATGATGATGAGGATGTTGAATACTTATGAAGTTATGAGAAATACCATGGAATTTTAAGTTCAGTTCTTATTGTTCTTGCTCTGTTTTCAGTCTATAGAGGATTTGTGGTATTCAGCCCAAGTACATTTAGTATGCCTAGCAAATTCTTCAATTATGGTGCTAACTGCTAAGTGAGGGCTTTAGTTGAGCTTAACTAGTGTACTTGTAGGGGCCCCTATACCTGCTTATAGTAGAAGGAAAACATAGCTGTATTTTGTCTAGTTTGCCGGTTAAATGTTCACTAGGGGAGCTTCTGTCTCGTGTCGTGTTTTTTAACCTTGAGTTCACCCTTGCCATCTTCAATTATGAAACACTGGCATTGACATATGGGTCATTTGTATTACTAGCTGATACACAAGTGCAGTACTTTCGGCTACAGGACTCATGTACGTCTATCTTGTCCCTGTCTCTAATTTTATATATGAATCATAACTTTCATTACATACTCTAATGAAGTACTTTTCTGCATGTTTAGTGGATTTTGGGGCCTGATTCGTCTTCAAACTCTTGTAATCATTGTCGTTTGACGATCGAATAACAACGGTTGTTAAGGTTATAATAGCAGCAAGTTGATGTTAGATTACTCTGTCAATGACTTTATGTTTAAAATCTGAGGCCGTTATAATGTTAAGTAGATTACAAGTGGAAAGAAATGGAGTAGGAGCCCACTCGGGCGTTAGAGTGGCTAATCAATCATGTTTACGTTGCAAAATGAAGCTAGCTGTACTAGATGTCAACAACCAACACCTGTATGATTGTGATGATCAGCCATGAGAGCTGGAATTAATTATGTTTACTACTTTCTAGCTACGCCATAAATTAAAGGATATCTGCACAGGAGTTAGCGCTATCAGAGGTTGTAATACTAGAAATCACGGGACTCAGCAGCTGGACATCAAGCACCTTCCTTCAAGTTTTGATAGTTCTGCCTTCACTGGATGGCGGATGCAACAAAATACTTATCCATTTCCGAGCCCTTCCAATTTTCCTTGTACTTGGCTATGGATACTCTTTTTCTTTTGAATGAACTCAAGTATATGTAGAACGTGAAATTTTATTCCAGAATGAAGTGTCACTAATCAGGGCGTTTTCGATCCTTTTTTAGCTAGGGAAAATTGTAAGGAGATACCAAGTGGAACTGTAATTTCAGGATCAATACCACTACTTCACAAAAACTTAAGAAACAGATATTTGAATTTATTCACCGAATGTACAGCACAAATGTGCAGATGATGCAGATGCACATCCGAAAACTAAATATGCTTATGTTCAACCTCGTTCCAATAAGTCGCATCAAATTACAGTGACACTGTTTAGCCGCGTCTTAAGCAACTTAATTGAGAGTGGTACCCGCCCGTAGGCTGCCTTTTAGTTATATGAGCAGTGCTATTAGTCTAGGTTATATTTCTTGAAAAGAGAGGATTTTCATTTTTCTATGTGATGTGTGTGTCTTTGTTGTATAAGAAGTTTCGAAGAACATGCGGGCTAAAAAGAGAACGGTGGAAACTGATCTAATGGACTTGCAATAGGTCCTTAACCATTCAATTCTTTCTAATATGGCCCAAATGTTGCTGTGGAGCCACTTCACACATTAGCCCGAGTATAGAGCCCAATAATTACTTTCTGTGTATTATGTTGGGAGGATTAGAAGTCGGTATCCTGTCGAACTAACACTTAAAAAAAAAAAAAAACAGAATAGTAACACGCGTTAAGTTGATCAATAATCTTTATATTTTAGTCAGAAATTTGTACATTAGGGTTGTATTTAGGTTATAATTTGTGAAAAACGACACGAGAAGTTGTACATTTTAGTTCAGAATATACAGATTATTACATTTTTTTTGTTAGAATTTGAAATGAGTAGGTAGTTTTCTGAAAATATGCATGTTGACCAGCCCCTATTGGTAATTTTCCCTATTCTGGTTTACCCTAATTGCTAATTATACATAATGTAAGAGAAAAATTCGAAAAAGGTACTCCAGGTAGTCTGGTGTCACATTTTGGTACTTTATGTTGTACCTAAATTGAAAAAAAAAAACTTAAATTACCAAAATTATGCATGGACAACATAGAATGCCAAAACGTGACAGTTGGGGTAAATGTGTCTTTTTACTGCATCAAAATCCCTAAATATACGAGAGAAAAATGTAGTAGTGTGGATTGCCTGAAAACTGAAAGGTTGTAGTGTGCCAAAAAACTGAAAGGTTGTAGTATGAATTGCCAAAAAATGAAAGGTTTAAGTGGCGGGTGTAAGATAAGTAAAAGGTTGTAGTGTAAACTGAAAATATTTTATAAGTTTTAAGTGGAGTTTGAGAACATCGAAAACACCATCTTCACTCCTTGAATATTACGAGAATAACAATCATGTAAATAAAAAAACTGAATACATGACACCCAGAATTGAAAGAAAAAAAATAGAGTGATATTAAGGTGTTCAAGTCTACACTAGAGAACGTTAAAGTCAAATATAGCATTACACCTGTTTTGGCAACCAAATATAACATTGTTCCTGTTTTGAGCAACATTATGAATACTTATTTTGAGACATATACACAAACACTTGATATATACATACACCTGTTTTGGCAACCAAATATAGCATTGCTCCTGTTTTGAGCAACATTATGAATACTTATTTTGGGACATATACGCAAACACTTGATATACATACACCTTGTTTTGGCCTCATGAGTTTCTGCCGGAATTTCATGAAATGGTGTTAGATTTTCTCTCTTAGTTTTGGGATAGTGTTTATGAATGGTGTTTTGATATATAAAAAGTTTCAAGTGGATGGTGTTTAAAACTTGATTGATGTTCTTGATGGTTTTTGTTATTAATCCTTAACTTGTAATGATATATTTGACTTTAACTTCTATGGTGCAGACTTGAAAACCTTAATATCATTCTATCTTTTTCTGTCAATGGGTGTTATATATTCAATTTTTTATTACATGATTGTTGTTCTCGCAATATTCAAGGAGTGAGGATGGTTTATTCGATGTTTTCAAACTCCACTTAAAACTTATGAAATCATTTCAGTTTACACTACAACCTCTTACATATCTTACACCCGCCACTTAAACCTTTCAGTTTTTTAGCAATATACACTACAACATTTCAGTTTTTTGGCACTTCACACTACAACCTTTCATTTTTCTGGCAATCCACACTATTAACTTTTTTCTCTCGTATATTTTGGGATTTGATGCATTAAAAAGACACGTTTACCCCCAACTGTCACGTTAATTACACTCGCTAACGGAACGTTAACGTCTGTCCAACCTTTTGTGTATTTTCCCAAAAAGTCGATAGGTTCATGTATGGATTACCAAAAATCAAAGGTTGTGGTATAAAGTGCAAAAACGTACAAACATCCCCTGATTACAACTTACAACAATGAAAGATCTCACACATTTGAGTCTTAACAAGGAAAATATATATATTCCAGGCCAACATCCCCTCATTATTATCTTCCACTGCCTTGCCTTGCCTTGCCCTCTTGACCTAGCAGCTGGCCTCAGAATCAATTCTTTGTAAAAACCAAAACAAATTTTAAATGTAAATTCTTATCATAAATTATTTATAACATAGACCGATCTATATTGTTAACAACATTGGTCTATCTATATTATATACACTTTACAACAAAGATGATCTTTAATAAATTGAAAAATAATATGATTTACCATTCATGAGAATATGAAATAGACAAACATATGCGTGTTAAGAATATCATCAATGTTTCTATACAAGTATAGAAATGTTGGCGTAATTATTAACAACATGGTTCGTTTACTCTTATATATCTCATAGACGGTTCGGAACAGTATCACAATACTTTGCGAAAATAGAATGAAGGGAAAGGGAAAATGAATTTCCGGATTATCTTGTATGATCAGGTGCTGGAGCACAACTGTCTGTTAAAGCCAAACCTCTCCTTCTCCAAATCATACTCAATGTAGAAATTTTGTTGCTGATAATTCCCCAAAATAATCGATGGGCCAGATCCAACTCCGACACCCGGTGCACTACCACCCGTCACCATCGTCACACAAACCACTGCATCCGCGAAGAATGAGAAATAATCTGCCAACGGCAATTCCATATCGTTACCTCCTTTGAAATGGAAGGTTAGTTGCGGCAAATTGATAGTATCGTGACCGGAAATATTGAAACAAGGCCTCAATCCAGAAATCGTCTCCACTTCATTAGCTCGAGGGTATGTGTCTCCAACCTGCTTCTCGAATTCCGCTGCCACTAAATCGAACACTCCTCGCTCCATGAACGTGAACGTTGTGCCGGAATCAACTATCGTTCCTCCGTTTCCGGCGGAATCCGGTACGAGGTACTCATACGGCACCCCGACGTCAACACCTCCAACTGTGATGTTTTGTATCGTCAAGTAGTAGGAATCTCCAAATGCGGTATTAGGGTTTTTCTGGAACGGTGTGTAGTTAATTGTGTTGGGGGAGGTCCTGCCTCCGTTGAGAACTAGGTTGCTGGAGACTTGAGTGTCGTCGAATCGGTGTGAAACTAGGCAGTATGAGAACTTTTGGAGGTTCATTTGAGATGGTAAAGATTCAGGTCCGCGACCGAATCCGGCTATGCCAGAAGGTAACTGGGCAGAGAGAGTTGAGCATCCGATAATGAAATCTGGAACGGATTGATCCTCGGAAAGGGTCAGGGTGTCGGATAGGAGTGACCCTGTTGTTAACCCTGATCCGTATTGGAGTAAGTATGGTGGACAAGGTTGTGTGCAATTTGTATCGCATTGGTTGCACTGGAAAGTTGGGAAGACACTAGTGCATTTGGGGTTTTGGCACCCAATGACTTTGACTGATGAAGATAATCTAGGAATGAATGTAGGGATTTGTGATGGGTCGACGCTTGGAAAGATGTTGCAGCCAAGGCATGCGTAGTTTGAGGTGCATGGGGACCAGACTAGGCTGCTACCCGTGTCCATTATGAAGGAGAGGTTTTGTGGCGGTGTACCAAAGCTGAGGGTGATGGCGTATCCACCATAGCCTCGGGGGAAGAGTGGAATAGAGGCGGAGGTGGTGGCACAGTTTTGGGGTCTTTGAGTTTGTTAGCTCGGATGGTGGATGCAGTGGCGACATGGTTGATGATTTGCCATGGGTTAGCTTGCGTTGGGAGAGTGCTGGAGAGGGAGAGGGTCGCATGCTTGGCAGCGGAGGAAGAAGTGAGGAGGAGAAGTGAGAGCAGGGTGAGAAGAGAAGGAGAAGCCATTGGTGTTGTGTGTCAAGAAGGTTGGTTATAGTTATAGATATATAGCATCTTGTCTTGGGTTGACTTTCATACTTTTATTTTTATTTTAAATTCTTTTTAAGAAAGAATCAAACTTCATTTGATTCCTACAAAGGTGAAAGATATTTTATTGGTTTGGTTGGATCCCTATTATGTATGATGATGAGAATTAATTAAGGAAATACCATGGCCATGGGTGGTCACTAGGGTGGTTCATATCTGATTTTAAACACTATCGGTCTTGCATGTTCAATGATGATGTTGTGACAAACATTGGCATTGACATATACAGTACGTGGTAATTTTGATTGCGAGATCCATTATTCATGGATCGAAATGTTTTGTATTACTATTTATATAAATATAAGTCATTTTGGCTCCAAGAATACATGTTTTAATTAATCGATAAATTTTATTTTTCACTAATAACTTTTTTATCACTTTAAATTTGCTCTAAAAAAAATTCTTTCGCTCTACACATAAATGTTTTTTTTTTTGAGATATACTATTACAATTACAATCGTTCTACGAATTTTTAACTAATAATCAACGAAATACTCTCCAAGCCTCAATACAGGGGAAATATCAAATAATTAATCACCCATTGCGGGGATCGAACCCATGACCTCTCGGATCAGGAATGTCTCAGCTAACCACCACTCGGCTACAAGCGCTTTGACCACATAAATGTTTTAGTCAACTTTTATTTTTATTTAAAAAAAAAAAAAAAACAAATCCACTACCATTTCAGTGTGCACTGGGTAAAACCAAACAAACAAGCAAAAACCTGCAAAACCAGTTAACCAAAATTAATACAACAATTAATACATAC
>JAYMSL010004757.1:0-10766 GCA_036897195.1 Plantago coronopus
TTGCTGGTAACTATGTTGAAAAGATGAAGATGAATGCAAGGTTCTTCGATTCTATTGCTTTCCACCATATATTGAGGACTGGCAGTAATGTAGCACATGCTCTTAGCAAGAATATTAGTGCAGATAGTGATGGTGTACTGCTATAGATAATTTGGTTGCACTGATTTCAAAACTGATGTAATTCATTGGTCTTCTTTTGACCTTTCGGAATGAAAGAAAACATTTCCCCTCAAAAAAAAATTTTGCTGGATTGCTTGATTACATGTATATTTGTTGGAAGTTTAGATAGGTACATTTATTTGCTGGATGTATATTTTCTCGGTTTTGTATTCATTCATTTACAGTACTAAGAACGTATATTTCTCATCTGATTGCAGAAACATGCGTAGATCAGCCCTGGACTAGTATATATGGCCAAAGATAATTGACCTCTTTTGATGATTGGAGACAAGATGAAGTAAATGCAAGATTTTGAGTGAAACCATGAAGCTCTTGTCAAAACTTATTTTAATTGCTATGATACTTTTTATGGGTTCAAGTTTATCTAGTAGTATTGAAAGACAATTCCATGAGTATTTTGACTTAGGTGTATGGAACATGATGGTTTTGAAATGAAATGTTTCAGTTGCATCATGATTGGTATTGATGAGTAATACTCATGTACAGTAATTCCAGCAGTGATGAGTCTTTTGTTATGTGATATGACAAAACACATTGTCATATGGTATTGTAAAGTTCATCAGTATTGTGACAAAATGTTTTGTCACATTAGTAATATAGCATGAAAATTTATTGTGATAAAATAAGTATCGTCACATGAAATTGTGTATGTTGTGACGAACACATCGTCATAAAAGTGTTAAGGCTTGCGACGAGATACAATTTTGTCACAAGAACCTCTAAACTTTTGTGTTTTGTTGTGACGAACAAATCTTTCGCGACGAAAATGTAGTTCTCTTACGACGACAACTTTGTCGCTTAAGCAGTACTCGGACGACGAATATCTATTCGTCACAAGAGTCTTGCGACGAAACTTGACTTTCGTCACAATACCTCTGTTGCGACACACTTTTTGCGTCAACGATTGTGACGCGTGGTTTCGTCACAAGAGGGTTTTTGTGACGAAATGTTCACATTAAGTGACGACATTTTTCGTCGCTTAAACCTCTATTTTTTTGTAGTGATTGCAGTAGCACACAATCTTTATGTAGACAGCCGGGTCACACTTGGAAAAGTAGATAGGTTCAAAGTCACCAACTACCAAATCATCATGTGATCTAACATACTGAAAAGGCAACTTTACTTCTTAAGTCAACCCTAGTAATCTTTCTTGTCAGCCTGATAAAGACTTAACAATATATAACCTTCACTTTGTCTTCAGCCTGAAAACTTCTTTCAGTTCTGTCTTGTACTCATTCTTCTGATTCAGCCTGATGAACTTAGGCCTCAGCCTTCAGCATGTGGAAGTATCTTTCAACTTACATGCATACCTAAACTTGATGAATACAAAAACATATAGATGAATAAATCAGTTTGAAGCCACCTAACAATTTTTAAACTTAAGGACAACTTATTAGGGGTCATCAGCCTAGCTACGTATCCACACCAAAACTAAACTAACACAAATAGGAGGCTGCTCAACAATCAACACAGAACATCTTCATGTTGCGTATTTTTATTGGTGTTGATATGTTGTTATTTGTAAAGTCGTTGATGTTCTGAGCATGTATAGTTGATGTTTCGAGCATGTATGGTTGATGTTATCTGATATTGAACAGTGATAATTCAAATAATTTTGAAGGGTCGATTTATTTAACTATTACATTTTATAATGTTTGTTGGTGAATTGCCTATGTCTTGTCCATATATTTTTTGTGTTTTTTAATGCATGCGTTTTTGAATTGTTGTTTTATTTTTGTTATGGTTAGGTTATTTGTCGATGTTTGTATATAATTAGTTGGTGTTATTCGTAAATTTGTTAATGTTTTTGTGTTGATTGATGTCCTATCTTGAAGTAATTTTGTTAATCTTTGAATTATTTATGTATTTGTGTCGATCACTGCATTGAAAAACATACACAATATATGGACAAAACATAAACACAATTGCTCATGTTTTATATATAGTTAGTCGATATTTTGTATACAGATAGATGATATTCACTAGCATGTAATATAAAATAACCATTAAAATAATTGATGTTAGTCACACAATAGCTAATGTTTGTCTATTGCGGCGTTTTGTTTGTAAATTGTTGATGTTTTTATATGGGAAAAGTCTACTTTTGGTATCTTATGTTGCCCAATTCTTGGTTTTGGTACCTTAATTCGTATAAGTTCGTAGTAATGCGGTCAAACTTAACAGAATCGTTAAGTTTGACTAACGGAGGATAAAAAGTGTACTTGGTGTTAACTTAGGGTACTAAAAACGGCCGCGGACAAATTAAGGTACCAAAACCGAAACTTCAACAACATAAGGTACCAAAAATAAAATTTTCCCCAGCTATATGAGTTTGGCTTTAGATAAATGCGTTTTGTCTAGCTATTAGGATTTACCAGCAGAATCGTAAATTCTACTGAACCAAAACTATTAATGAATGACAATTGCAAAACTGGGAACCAATCAAATAAAATTACTTATAACAATTCGGGATAGAATAGTTAAAAAAACCGATCATCAACAGTTTATAAAACCCAGTGCTATCTTTACTTTCAACTCACCTAGGTGTAGAGTTTTTTCCTACACTACTACATTCATACAAGTTTAACTATACATGCTGACAATTACGGTCACTATCAGGGGCGGACCCAGGAATTACGTTAAGGGGGGGCGAACTTTCATCTATAAAATTATTTCGAGAGTTTGAATGTGTAAAACTTAAAAAAACCGTAAATATTACATATACAATTTTATTCTTTTTTATTTTAAGGGGGGCGAAATGTTAAAAAAATCTAAATTTTCCTTATAAAAAATTTGTTTTTAAAATTTTAGGGAGGGTGGACACCCCCATATGCCCCGGGCCTGGTTCCGCCCCTGGTCACTATCATGCATATATATACGAGCAACTAGAAACATGTATTAAAATACAGGAATTAATAATTCAATAAGGAAGAGATGATACACGTACAAGTTTAATGTTCCAGTTGAACTCGGATGCGGTTGATTTGTGATGAGGAAAGGACTCTATAAGCATTGAAGATGGATAAAAGAGTAGAGTATACAAGATTCTTAAGATAATAATTGTAACTGATGTAATTAGTGTATATGGTATGGGGGATCAAGGTTGGTACCAGGGGTTCCGAAAATGGAAAATGAAAAAGTTAACATGATTTGAAATTTTGAAGAGTACCGTACACGAATTTCAAAAACTTCAGAAAGTACATTGCACGTACTTAAAATTGCACGTAGGAAACTACAAAATACTTAAAGTTTTAAGTGAGAATGTACATCTATACATAAACTTGAGGCGGTTAAGTGCACGAACATTTAAACTTTCGTAAAGTTATATTTTGCCTTTGTTCCAAATACATTGAAGGTGTCTTCTTCCTTGTTGTATATCTGCATATTTGTAACCACTTCATATGAAATAGTTTTTGTAAGATGAAGAGCATCTTCTCATGCTCCCAAACTCCACTACGTAGCCTTTTTCTATTGAAGGAATCCATATAATATTAATGGAAACGAAAGTTTATTGGCAGGTTCAATGGGTCTAGTCAGAATCTCACCATGGCCAACCTGGGATTCTTTTTATGCAAACATTCTTATTATTAAAATAAAAATAAAATACAAGCCTAATGACAATTCCTACCTCCTTTTCACCTGCTTGATGATGAGTACTGAAAACCTAATTTTATCACAGGTAAAAGCTCGAATTTATAAAGATGTGTGAGACGTTATTTTTATTAATTTTCTATAAAAAAATATAAAAAAAAAAAAAACGAAGAAGCTTCTGATTCTGGTTAATCTGTAGAAGCTACACACAACATCCCCAAAATTGTGCCTGAAATTATGATTGACTCCAACCAAAGTTTACCAGGAGTCATTATCATTTGTATGATGACTTTTAAAGAGAAAATTGAGCCCACTTATACAGCTGGTTACAACATAATTGTAACCATCAGACCACCATTAAAAGTGATTTATCACTCCTCTATTCACAAAAGAAGATTTGCCATTGATCTTTTCCCAAAATATCTTATATCACAACACTGTGAATACGTGTAAAAGATTACACCGAATCTACAAACAAGAATTGTAGGTACAATGCAATCTATCTTGGTCAAATATGTTCAATAAATCGATACATATAACGTCGGACCAAAAACTACTAAGATTTTGTTTAATTCACATAAAAGAATATCTTAACTGAACGGACATAAACTAACTGATTTGAATTCAAATATAAATTTGTACTACACACAAATGAAGTGAACTGAAATTAAGGTTAACTAAAGGAAACCTTAACCTAAGTATCGAACATAAAAAAAAAAAAAGAAAGAAGTTCATTTCTCATTGTTAACTTGGACAAGAACAATATCATACATGTTATATAATACAACCAATGTGGTGGTGTTGAAACTTCACTAATTATACAGGAGCTAAGCAAATAGCTTGGAAAATAGAGTCAACTTAGGTACAAAATTATGAAAAATAAGCTGGGAAAAAAGAAAACATAAAAAAGAAAAAAAAAAGAAGATTTAATGGACTAGTTCTAATGGTGATTAGCAATAGCAACCCATCATCCAGCCTCAATTATATATACAGCACAGCAGAGCCTTCTTCGTCTATATAATTATAATCTCTTCAAGGCACCTTAAAAAGTGGCATGACATTCACAGCTCGACTTTCATGTTGGATGTTTGGTATGGTACTGCATATATTAAAAAATTAACAACTTCTCATCAATAATTCACTACATTTAATACTCCATTTTATCATTAATTTTGTATTATAGTACAAAATTACTGTCATTACCAGGGAAGTTAACAGGATTCTGGACAAAACCCATCTGGACAATGCTCTGAAGGTCATCTTCTCCGAATGCGGGGAACTGTTTCGAAAACCACCTTCATTCACATTAGATAGCGAATATAACGAATTGTACACAAAATTACTATATTTTCGACATTGTTTCTAACACGTTCGCATGTGACATCGTACCAATTCATTACTTCATAATTATACCATATATACAATTAATAGAGTTGTTTTCTAGACTCCGTTACTATAGTTCACAAACTAAGAGATGTTTTTGGTGCTCTACTGATCCAACATACTCGGTAGATTTTGACAATTCGATCAACTCATGCACAATTGACAACTTATCGATACGCTCTCTGTCTCTAGCTAACCTCGAAAATCATAATTGGCTATCAATTTAACCAGTAAGCGGAGTGATAATGAACGAGTATTGGGACGGAATTAGACGGACGGGGGAGTTTACCTCGTGTAGAGCTGCAGAGAATCCGTCAAGAGAAGGCAGGTGAATGCCCAAATTACGGCACAAAGGAGCATCTAATGGTACAACATGGTCCAAGATTGGGGCAGTGGAAATATGGAGGTGTTGCTGTTGGTGGGACTGGTGATGATTATGATTGTACATTGAGGAATCCAAAGGGTACATCTCATTTCCGTTCTGCTGTAACATCTGTTTGTCAAAATTGGACCAACAATATCATTTATTATTGCAATTCTGTTTTCAATTCTCTTTAGATACTATACTAGTACTAGTACATGACAGAAATTCACCCTGTACAGGTAGGTAAAATTGAAGAGGAGATTGGAAATTTACATCTTTGGAGAGGAGATTGTCCATGTTAAAATCATCCAGTTCGGGGTTGACAGAGGCTAATTTCATTGACAGAAACTACCAAGAAAATGAAAAAAAGAGGAAAAGTTAGCAATAATTTAAATAAAATACAAAAGTGCTGCTGCTGCTGCTAATCATCTGACACTGACAGCAATTTAATCGAGGTAAATTAATATACCTCGACCTGGCGCTGCAATGATTGTACATAGTTTATGATTTCATCAAGCATAAGTGCTTTTCCGGTCACCTGCAACATCACAAACCCTTTTCAATTATTCACCTTCAATCAATATTCAGTATACTACTTCTACTATTATAACACGAAATACGATTCAATTAATAATACATTTAACTTCTAACTACTAAGTTGTGAAAATTCGATTTATCATGAACAGTTATAAAAAAGGAGTACTTGTACAAATAGCGCAAGTAAATATACTACATCTAACATAATAATCCCATTTGACATTATAACCTATAGTTACCCATTCCTTTTCTCCTTTTTTAAAATTCTAGCTTTTCACAATCTTTTCCAAATAATTGAAATTTTAAATATTTCATTTTTCATAAGAATCAAATTACAATGTATATTTTAATTTGTCGCTTATTTAACTGGACATTTATACTTTGCGTACAATCACTTACTATATGGAAAACGCCCAGTCAGATTGATGAACGAAATTCAGGATGAAAAGTAGTAATAGTATTTTAAATTCGAAACAGAGTAGGGCGCCCAACAGAGGCAGAAAACTTAAGAGCCAGCCGCTACCCGCACCCGCAATATAACTAAAAGTCAGAATTGAAATAATTTGGCAAATTTAAATTTACACTAAAAAGAATGAATAGCAATTTTAGTCAGCTTAAAAATATACTGGAAGTCAATTATTGCAAATAAATAAAGTATATATTAAACAAAAAGTTGCAGTAAAACTTTTTTAAAAGGAAGATAAAAATGCGGAAAGTGAGTAAATTGGTAGTGACCTTATTGCAACCGGGGACAAGATCCTGGAGAAGCTTCATTCTGTCACTGATTTTCTCTCGGCGGACCTGATAAAATAGCAAAAAGGTCCCTCAATTAAATAATAATAATAATAATGATGACAGAACAAACCAACAGTGGAGAGAATGGTAGAATTAGGTAAAAGAGCAATATACCCTTTCAGCAAGACTATGACTGTCAGTAGCTTGCCCCCTTCTTGCTCTCACATGAATGTAGTCCTTGGGTGGCTCAGCTTTCTTCTCATTTGCATCTTCTTCCATTTTCGCCCCAACATTTTCATTTTTCCCACATTCTCCCAATACTTTGACACGCTTCGCATTTCCCTCCTCCTTGGACTTCCCTTTCCGTTTCCGACAACTCATCATCTCGTTCGAAATTTGGTCAGAAACAGACGACTCAATCTCGTCATTAGAATTAGCACCACCACCGGACCCCCCCGACAGTTTGCTCAGTTTCTTTTCAGTTGGTCCATTTTGCAACCCGTTCAAGGCAGGGCTGCTGGAGACACGTGGCAGCTTCAATGGCGATCCCGATCTGTTGTGAACGAACTCGCCGATTGGAGCGGTCCTGCCATTGAAGCTTTTGCTGCCGAAGCAGGAGAATTTGGCTGCCCTTTCCGCGAAACCTGGATCAGCGGCGAGTGAGGGGAGGGGGACTGAATTGGCGATATTACCCCTGGTGGGGTGGTGTAAATGTGGGGGAGATGCTGCGTCGTCGTAGCCAAGTTTGCCGATGAGCTGGCGGAGGGAAAAAGCGTCATTTGAGATGGAGGTGAGGAGGGCTGAGGAGGAGTTGGAGTTGGAGTTTGAAGAGTAGGGATCGTTGTGCGTTTCCATGATAGGTGGCAAGTGGTGAGCATTGGTGAAAAAGTCTCTGTCCATCATCAAGATTTTGAAGCAAGAATGATAAATGTTTTGTTAAAGTGAAGTTCAGAAAAGTGGGAATTGTTTGAGAAAGATAAATGTCAAGTTTGGAAGAGAGAAGAAGGGGAGGGGGAAGAGAAAAGATGGGGTGATGATCAAGTTATATAGATAGATGATTCATGATACCACAAAACAAACAATACACAACAGAGAGTGAGTTTGACCTTTTCTTTCAAAATTACATACTACTACTACTACTACTAATCTTGCTAATCATCTCATATTCATCCAAATATTATTTTCTAATCTAGATATACAATTTTATTCAATTCATATCATACTTAAGCATTGCAGGGTGCAGTTAATCCAATCGTTTCTTTTATTGGAAATTTTACACAAACACACCTTATTTTGTCACTTTTAACACATTTGTTAGTTTAGTTCAGACCCTTAAGTAATTTTGATAAAGATACTAAATCTAAGTAGCCAGGCTGAAAACCCTAATAATTAAGTCATCTCAAGTTTAAGATTTGTAAAGGTGGTATCAAGCTGAATAGTATCTTTATGATGTTTGTATTCATCAAGTTTAAGTTTGTAGGTAAGTTGATTGAAAAGACTTCTGCATGCTGAATGTTGAAGCTTGGAGTTCCAGGCTGAATTCAAGAATACTTAAAGCTAAATACGTAATGTTATATTCTCAGGTTGAAGACATGTACACTGTTGACTCGAAGAGATGTCTACATCAGGCAACTTTGAAAATTTCTAGGATTGTCATATTAGGATTCCGGGCTGACTTGGTGATTGGTAACTGACCTGACAACATAGTACTATGTGGGTCCATACTATCTACCTCAAAAGTTGTGTGCTACTGCAACCAATCACACACACAAAGATAGTATAAGGGACAATAATTGTGAGATTTAAATGTGTCTAACAGTTGTATTTGAATCTCCCTCCATATATACATGAGGATTCATTTGAAGAAGGGACTACTAGAAATCCAAATAGTCAAAGCTCAAGCATTCAAGCATCTAAAGTTGCAAAAGCCAAAGCTCATATGAAAATACCCATACTTAACTTAAGAAACTCTTGCTTAGATTTCCATCCCATGTATCTCAATATTACTCTCACCAAGTATATCAAAATCCAGATCATTCTACAACCTTATCATATGGTAAAGCAACCAAAGTATCTCCTAAGTTTATTGGAGTGAAACAGATGTGTTAACAATAGTAACTTGTTGGTTTTACAAAGTGAAAGATACAATGAGAAATCCTAGGAACTCTTATAGGTTTATTAGAGTGAAAAGATTGTGTGTTTAGTCTTGAGGTAGTATAGGTTCTGTTGTTGTAAACCATACTACATAGTGAACTCTAGGCTGAAGCCGAAGTAGGCTAGTAGAAGAATTACACAATCTTCCAATACCACTATAAGTTCTTTCGTTATGTTTACTTTCTGCTTGCATATTACTTTTATTGCTATATGTTTTAGTCTCATAAGTTGAGCAGTAAAGTGTATACAAAGCACAAGTTAACACGTGAATGGTTTCAACGGATTTTTTATCGCCAGTCAATGTGTCGCTCTTACTAACTTCAGTCAAGGTATCGATGCATGACACATGTCATCACTCTTTGTCGCTGTAACCTGTTGTATTTAGAAAGAATTCAAATTTACATTTTTCAACAAAATTAATTAAATAGTTTTTAAATACAATTATCAATTATATGTTAATTTAATTTTTAATATCAATAAATTAATTTGAACTGATACCATTGTCTAATATAAAACAGAGTTTTCACTTCAGTATCTCTTCCCTCTAATTATTAACATAAACTAACATTGTCATGCAATCCTTTGGTGGATTGTATAAGGTTTGGTCGGGACGAGGTAGAAGGAGCTCTATGTCGCTTTGAATGGCAAAACTCCTTCGAATCTCGTGGAGATTCTCCTCCACCAAAGATATACTGCAGGTCGGCAGTACATTGGCCGCAACCAGATTCTGCTCGTCATCATTTCTAAGAGGGCCAATCACTACTAAAAAAATAGGTATCTGGGACGGATCGGTCCATGTTTGTTCCATCCGTCCCAAATCTGGGACGGATAAATTATCCGTCCCCCAGATTAGACGGATGGCGTAATTCGTCTTTAATCTGGGACGAATGAGTTATCCGTCCCTAATTCAAGGGACGGATATAAATCATCCGTCCCGACAATTAAAAATAATGGAAAAATAAATTAAATTTCAATATTTCGGGACGGATAGCTTATTCGTCCCGTAAAATAGGGACGAACACATACCATCCATCCCTAATTTACTTTTATATTTTTTACATATTTTTCAAGTTGTTTTAAGATATTAAATTATATTTGTATATATATTAAATTTACAAATCTTCAAAAAAGTGATGCTTGTTTTATTTCCTTCCTTGTAGATCTTTCCAAAGTCAACAAGTGCGACCTAGCAACTAGAGAGTGTTTTGGGGATTTTTGGGTCTTTTACAACTTGTAGTGTAGGCTTCGCTGTTGCAATTTCATACCTCAAATATTTAGAAAAATGATTCACTGGAAATTCAAAGTACAATTTCTACTACATTTCGTTTGTTTTTAAAGCTCGGATTTCGGGGCGTTACACGTGCATTACGTCCCAATTCCCTGAAATCAACCCCGGATAGATTCTCATGATCATCTAACATATCATCGGTAACCAGGAATTGATCCAGATCATCATCTGGGACGTTCACAACAGATTGATTCATAGGGGACGACATACTACATAACAAAGGATACACTACGTTACTTACCGACCGCTACAACAACCATTGTTACACAATCAGATGAAAGGAGAGCATGCAAAACGATGAGACTCGAGCACGGAAAGAGATACAACATCAAGAAAGAACGCTCATTAGCGAGCAGAGTATGGGTTCCGAGCACTTACTTGGAAGATTAGTTGAGGAAAAATTTGGAAAATTGCGCAAAGAATTTGCTGGGCGAACGGTCGGCGATTAGAACACTTGAATGAGAGATGATTTTCAAGAATGCAAAGCGATTTGTGTGGCGGATTCACCCCGCGAACTGGCGGGTTAGAAGGGAA
>JAYMSL010004758.1:0-10766 GCA_036897195.1 Plantago coronopus
TACAAGACCAGTTTGCTGGACTATCGCTATCTCGGTTTCGAATTAGGTGATCTAGAAGTATGTTAAACACATTTTTCTTCGGTCACATATTACAACACTTGTATACACTTATTAAAACTTCATTATAAGTGGTTCGACTATAATACAATGTTGTAACACCCTAATTCACTTCTAGGTTGGTGTTAATTACCAATAACTTAATTTAGAGTGACTATGGACCCCACAACCTTAGTCATAAAATTTTGAGAAAATTATTCTTGTGGAACATTTTTCATAGTTAAAAAATGACGTTTCATGTTTGATATAGTATCATTTAAAGTGGTTTATAACTTATTAATTTGAGATTGAGTTAGTTTGTGTTTGTGTATGTAATTTATGAATTATTTCATTTTTCTAAAACAACATATATAGCCTTGTAAAAGATATTTATCTTTGTGTATAAAAGATAAATACAAACGAAGAACAATTATATAAAGATCTGATATATATTTAAAACACTTGTGAAATAAATAAAAGACAATATTACCATATATTATCGTCGGAGAAAACTGTCGTTCTCGAGAATTTAACATTCAAATAAGCTTGTTACACATAGAATAATAATGTACTGTTTAATATCCAAATAATTAATTAAGTATAAGTATAGAGGGCACTCAAATCACATTATCACTAAAAATACATGTAAGCGCTACTTATTGTATAGTATAGCCCTACATTCATCAATTGCCATGGTGACAATCGTCCTCGCTTTTTCGTTCCGATCAGCCAAGACCGGGTGAACAGTACCTATATTTTCACAATCATAGATGGGCTGAAGAGCTTCAATAAACACATCCATCAAACTCTTGTAATCTGTCTTGCCAAAAACATTTTTTGCTTTATTAATACTCGCCTGCGCTCTCTGGTAGTAAGTATCACATTGCGCGAGGACTTGTTTAATCTTTGGATTTTGTACAAATGGTTCTGCCTTTTGAATCGCGATTAAGGTTTCAGGCATGAACTTCAGAGACACATCAAGGGTTACCTTCACGAGCCCGACCATACCCCCGTTTGGAGGTGGAGCGTGTTCTTTCATGATCTGGTAACAAAAGGATTCAATGTAAGCAAGGCCACATATTTTATGGATGAGTGGTGCTATGTCATCGCATGAGGCCGGATATGAACAAAGCAAGAGTGTGGAGAGAATGGCTAAACAAGCAAACTTGGCCATGGTGTGTGTTTGTGAACGTTTGGTGAATTGGTGGTGATGAGTTTTGGTATAAATAGTTATTGTGTTGATGGCAATATTTGGTAGAAAATCATGTTATTTCATTAAGCTTATGATTTTCTAAATGGAAAATTGAATATTTTCTTCATTTTGGTATATTATTTGCTAAATCCTGCAAAGTATTTACACAATCCATATATATGATGTGATTTTATATATAGTGTCTTCATTAATACATTGGAGAATATATTTAATTGTGTAAATACTCCAATTTAGTATTATTATGCATATATATATATGTTTTGATTTTTTTTTTTGTTGATAATGATGATATAAATACAATTAAGATAACTTTTACAAGTCAAGGGAGAAATGGAAATGTTGAGCATAATTAAACGAAAATTTATAACGTTATTAAAATCACTTATGCCGCGAAAACTATCCCGCCATCACGCTTATTCTCACACAGTTTATCTCAACACACCTAATGAATTTTATCCTGATGCCCATCCCACACCACAATTTAGCAACAATGAATTCAATTTCACAAAAAAAGTACTTATTCATGTAATTTTAGCGCTCCCAGTATTCTTGCTAAATGCTACTATAGTGAATTTATCTAGATTAATAACATGATTCGATGCCAAACTTTACCGTCTCAAAAAATCATTAATCACTAGTTCACTACAATCAACAATATATACACATGTTTAAAAACAATCGAATACAGATTCAAAACATCCTTAGGTCTCTAAAAAATTCCGAAAAGTTTTGCAAATAAAAAAATTATTTAAATTCAATCATCAGCTTGGGCTAGTTAATAAGTCATCAGACATCAGACACATAGGTTACAAACTGTGTTTCTGTCCGAAAGAGAAGAAGAAACGCACTCTGGAGAAACTGTAGCTCCTTCAGGTTTTCTTGATTCAAGCTTAGGGCTTTCACCTAATTAGGGCTTGTTGTATCGCCATGAGCTCTACGGACGATGAAATCGAATCTTGCAATGGAGAACAATCCGATGCCAATTCCAACGCCAAAGCATTCTTCGATATTTACGGCCCAGAGGTAACCAATTTTTCATTTTTACGCCATTAATTTTGTTCTAAACGACTGCAATAAGCTCAACTTTGAACTGCTTTCTTATTTTGTGCATGCCTCTTCATACTCAAACTCAGTTTGTTTCAAAGTTTTTGTCTTTTCAATCTTGTATTGGTTTCTTGGTAGCTGAAAATATGAAAATTGGAAGGAACAATGAACATGGGTTAGTTTCAAGTTGATAAATGCATAAAAACAGATTCTTTGGTTGTTCAGTTTTCTTGAATTAGATTGTAATATGAGTTTGGATTGGAGTGTTAATTGGTGGTAAGTTGGCAATGCTATAAGCATATGCATGTGTGCGTTTGTTGTTTATACGTGTGTTTCAGCCTTTTAGTGTTAGTTACTGCTTTGCGTAAGCTGTTTGTAGGCTCACATTGTGATAAAGTGGGATGGAGCTTGAGTTGTAGTTATGAATTGTGATGCAGGCAAGAGCAGAGATTGAATTTAAGGAAACACAGGCGAACTCAACCTTGAATCTGGAAGTAATATTTCAATTTTTAAATGGGTTTTCTCGTTATATGGCCGTATGAGAGTATCCTTACTGATTTGTTTGTGGTGATTTGTTTGTGGTGTATAGGATGTCCAAGGGCTTGCAACCTGGGTGCTTGCTGATGGGTTCATGCCTTCATGGGCTTTTATTAAGGTACATGGCTTCCGTGTACTGTTTATGTCTGCTCTGTTTGTGAATGCTGAGGTACTGTAAAAGAATGAAAATGACCATTTAAATTTCCATTGATTGTTGTGCTTATGAATCATTATGCAGAACAAGCCACTTATTCCAAAAGTCGTCATGCTGTATGTCCCTGGCCTTGATGCAGCGCTTTACCTGTCCCAGGCTAAATTACTAAAGAGTTTCAAAGAATACTGTGGGATTCCCAGGGCAGTCTTAGCTCTGAGGTTGGTAATGGTGACTAATGAGTATTGTCAAAATCATGTGATGCCAAGAACAATATCTCATCAAACATATTTCATGTGGTACTCTTTATGGATGTAGCAATTACTTATTTTTGTTTTCGTTTTCTCTGCTAGCTGTGTATCAGATGGAATGCGTACTATAGATACGCTTCTTACTTGCAAACTGAAGAGGAAAAGGGATGAAGTAGAGCCGATTCAAAACAAAACTGCCCGGGTTTCTTCTGAAGGTTCTTCTCTCACCCAAAAACCTAATAATCAGGAAATTTCATCTTGAGTTTCAAGTAGAAATATGGATATTATTTGTCAATATATATACAATTTCGGTTATGTCTGCACTTGCATGTACTACTTTTAAAAGGGTCTAGGAACTACCCTAACACAAAAAATCAGAATGTTTTCCTCAAATTGAAACTGTGGACGTCATATGTGTGCAAGCTTTCTCTTGGGTCTAGTAATCCTTGAATAAATATCCTTGCTTTGAAGTTATATGGCGATAGTTTTTACCTTATATATTGTGGAATGTGTGCATGTGCTAAAACACATGGTCTGGCTTAGTTTAATATTCTTTATCTGCCCAGATTCTTGCCTCTTGATATATATGATGGATGTGATCTTAATTCTCCTGCATAAAAACTTTTAACAGGAATTAATGATTCTGGCCCGGATAATGCATCTGCCATTGATTTGGAAAACTTACCATTCCCAATGACTTATTACACTCTCACAGCCAAGGACCTGGAAGATAATGGATATTGCCAGAATAATCCAGGTACTGTTAAAATCTGTGAACAGTCTCTGTCATTTTTCTGATGGTTTCTCATCAAAATTTGGCACCCTGCAGAATTTATTTCAACACTTCCTGCTCCTTCTGGAACTCCAGAGCACGAAATTTTGGCACTTGACTGTGAGATGGTAACTTTTTATGAAATGTTCTTTACTGTGACTGTATTATACTCTAAACAGTCCCAAAACTATGGCTGATGTGATGTTGGAATTCTTGTTGTGAGGTTTACCTTCAAGTAGTTTGCATGAAAAAAGAGTCTCTAAATGCTGAGTTATTGACTCATACGTCCAAAGGAAACACTTAGTCTATCTTGTTTATTTTGTATTATACTCAAACCCGGTCAATTGTGAAGAGCTGTATTGACAAGAAAACCGTTTTGGGCTTTCATGTTCTGTAACTTTTGATTTGCCAGTATCTGTTAATTAATATTTATTAGAATATGTCATGTTTTGTTGTCCCGAGTGATCTAATTAATGGACACCATCAACAAAGCTTTAGGAAATAGATTCAAGTTACATCCTCATGTCAAGTTTGTGTTTCCTTAATTGATATGCTAAGCTAATGCTTCTTGTTATGGTTGTGTGGATACTAATTTAACTTCTCCTTTTGGTGTTTTGTTTATCAGTGCATTACAAGTGCGGGTTTTGAGCTTACTAGGGTAACAATGGTAGACATTACCGGAAAGGTAAATATCTTGATTCACATCTCCCCCTCCGCCACCCCCCCTGTTTTTCTGGATTTGTTCTTCGGCTCTCATTCTAATACTGTCCTATTTCTCAATGAGTGCTCTTTGGTTCTTAAGTAGCTGTTGGGCACCTGTCGGATTAATATGATATTTGCCTTGCAGGTCTTGTTAGATAAACTCGTTAAACCAACAAATCCCATCACTGATTATAACACAAGGTAGATTGCTTTCTTCGACTTGTAGCTATATAATTTTATAAGACACTGTTTATCTGAACTTTGAAGTTTGAACGCATCTGGCTCAATATTTTTGTTATCTTAACCAAGTTTTTGAACTCCTGTGGTTGAGGACTTGAGTCCCAAAATGGAAGAAAACATACATAAGTTTTAAGCATTTGTGTTAGCTAGCCTAAAATTGTTAGGGTCTCTGAATTCTGCTCATGGGTTGTCAAAGTATGGATTGCAATTTAAGCGGTTTTTTAATGTCACAGATACAGTGGAATTACGTATGAGATGTTGGATGGTGTGACTACTACCCTTAAAGATATTCAGGTTTAGTTAGTGCCTCCATTTCCCCTTTTCCAGTAACATTGTAAAATGTAAAGTCTTGGTTCATTGTCTTTCCAGTTTGTTTACTAATGTGCATTCTTCTATGCTCAGGAAGAGTTTCTGCAACTGGTTTACAAAGAGACCATCCTGGTTGGACATTCATTAGAAAATGATCTCTTAGCATTGAAGATCAGTCATGCTTTGGTGGTAGATACAGCTATCTTATATAGACATCCACGAGGCCGGTCTTACAAGACAGCACTACGCATCTTGACTAGGAAATTTCTCTCCAGAGTGATACAGGATTCAGGAAATGGGCATGATAGTGTTGAAGATGCAAGAGCCACAATGGAGCTTGCGTTGCTAAAATTTAAAAATGGTATGAATACAAAGTCACATGGAATGAAGTTCAACTTTTGAACTGTTATAAAATGCTGAAATTTTAAAATAGTATGAATCTTTCCATTTCTCCTGATGAATCTGTTCCAACTTCCAAGAACAAGTTTGTGGTTGATATGATGAAAGAATGCTCAAGTCTACTTGACTCAACATATCTTAATTAAGTATTTTTTAATACTTGTCTGTTCTCAGATCTCTCTTGTTATTCATCTTTTATAAATCCATATTAATATTACAATGGAGCATGCTTAGCCCTCTCTTTTCTGTTACAGGACCTGGTTTCGGCTTGCCTTCATCATCACTGATTCGCAAGAAGCTGCTGACAGTATTGAGTGAGTCTGGCAAGACAGCTTCTTTAATTGATGACATTTCCGTGGTGAAGCGGTACGCCTCTGATTCATCAAATTTGATCCCTGTATTCTCTGATGATGAAGCTCTTTCTAAAGCCAAAAAAGAGGTATGACTTGACTCTTTTTACATTTATCTATTCAGCTCATGATATATTAGCCCCTTACTATTTCATAGCAGGCATTTAACTTCTCTTTTATCTGTTTTTTTTTTTTTTTTGGAAAAACCTGCCTTAAGGGACCTCTGGCCCGAATCGTCTCATATCTGAAAGTACAAAGGGACATTACAAACTATAGGGAGCTGAATTACCTACTATATGAATTACTAGGCATAAAATGTCAGATCTCTAGTTAATCCTGTGAGAGTCGCAATGTTACTAGGTGTAACACAGGTGAATATCGCATTGGTATCTAATTATTTTTGCCGACTTATCCTCAGGTGAAAAAAAATAAGGTGGATTTCATTTGGACCCAATTCACCGAGCTGTTCTCTTATTTAAAAAATCAAGCCGATGATGATGAAAACCTAAATAGGAAGATTGCGGGGATGATATCTTTGCTCACATGCAGCAAGTCTAGCAGTAAAAAAAGCATTAGATATGCTATTACGTCAGAACTGAAGGATATTCTCAGTCGAATTGATAGCAGAATCAGAAGCCTGTATTCCTGCCTTCCTCCTAATGCTATGCTCGTTATCTGCACGGGTCATGGCGACATTGCTATTGTACACAAGTGAGTTGTTTATCTGTTTGTGGCTTTGAGCCATGGATGTTATGCAAATGCACCTTTATTCCTAGATATTCAAAGCCTGCTGCTGATTGTTTTCTTTTTTGTTCTGTGAAGGTTGCGAAAAATTCTTTCGGAGCAAACGGAGACTGCTTTAGGTCGAGATAAGATAGTTAAAGTGCTGGAAGAGCTGCAGGCTCAAGCTGAAGTAGGCTTGTGTTTTGTAGGCATAAAACACTAGCAAATTGACTTGTTCTCTCTGCAATAAACAACACGAACATCATTCCCTCTAATTATGTATGAGTAGCAACTAACATGCCAGTAGAGAATTGCCTGGTTGAGTTAGGTAGTAGGTCACTGTAATTTGAACGAGTTCTATACAAATTTTGGTGTTATAAAAAAGCAGGGCATTTTGAGCTTATCCAGTTGAACCACATAATTGACTTGCTCAATTCACTGAGTCATGCACCTCCATGAATACATGTGTCAATTCTGCCTCCAAATGTTTTAACACAATCTATATATATCTGAATGAAAGAAATACAACAAAGTTTCATACAATACAGATCTGTTCTGTCAGGATCAGTGCAAGAAAGAGATCATTAGACAAATAGTTTACATGTCAAATATAATCAAACAACCTAGGCCATTAGAAGTTTCCTCTATATCTTAATTCTCCCAAGTTACTTCCAAGCTGAACTCATGATCAAGATTTTGTCTTCCCATCCGAAACGAAGAGCACCAGCCTCTTCTATCACTATGTACCTGTCTGAATACATCTTTATAAGTTTCTTGATTTCATCGAACACGTTTGGGCTCACAGGGCATGGCTTGAAACCAGCCATGCTCATCCTAGCTCTCCATTTCCCAGCCACTTCGTAACGTTCTATCCTCTCAGCTCCTTCACATGCAACAACATTAATGATATCACGAGCCAGACACTGTTTCTCCACATTCATTCGATCCTGGCTGTTCTTGTCAAGCACCGCATCGAGAGATTCAAAAACTGCAGAGTAGTAGTCGTAGGCTTCACTAAACCTGGTCAAGAAGGGAGCAGTATTTGTGTTCACATCTTGTTCCACAAGAGTAACGAGCTTTGGTTTCAAGTCCTTGATCATCCGGAGAAGACGGTCCCGCAAGTTCACAGTTGATACGCTCTCGTCCGGCACATGGTGGAGCTGGAAGGCGAAGTTTACCACAAGAGCTTCACCGGGCCTACAGTTGAGCATTGTTGGAGAAACCAAGGCAGTTTCAGCAGGCACAGCCTGGAACTCGAACGAGATTCCAAGATCTTGTGCATGTTGCTCAAGCCGTTTCCCAACAACTATTAAACCTCCCACGGCTCGGTTGACTGAATCAGGGTCATCCACTCCAGTTAACCTGAGGTGGGGCCTCGGACCTGGAGATTTAGCGAGCGTTTGCAAAAGTGTATAATATTGACTTCCTTGGTTGATGTCAAAATCTAAGATATGAACTGTAGCTTCGTTTTCAAAGGATTCTAAAATCGCCCCATTTGCTGTCATGAAGCCAAATCTGAAGCACGGGCATACCTCAAAGAGTACTTGCATTGCAGACAGCCGATCAGATGAGGGTGCATCTTTGCATTTCAGTGCTTTGTAAAGACCTCTACCAGAGGTGGCTACTCGAGCAGCCAGTGCTTCGACCATGTAAGCTGCAATCCTTTCAGAAGGTTCACCTTGGATAGAGACACGTTGTCGTAGTGTATTTATCATGTGGACTGCTGCCTCAAAATTTCCATTTTGAATGGTAGCAGCACATTGGAAAAGCAAGCGCTTTGGAGTTTCGAATGTGGAAAATGATATATCCTTATTGCTACTAATGGTACTTAAATTTGAATCAGAAGATGAAGATACCTTAGGTGAGTCACCTCCGAGGTCCATAGAGTGGTCGTGATTATCACTTCGCTCGCCTTTGAAAGTATTATCATCAAGAAGCACATTTTCAAATTCTTGAAACTTCAACATTAGACTATCTTCATCATACTCCGCAGGTCTTGGACTATGGGAGTCCAAGTAATCTGGTTCATCATTCAATGTGTGCGCCAGTTCTCCTGATGGTGAGCTGAGTAAGTACCTTTGGTCGTAACTGTCAGTACCGTACAATTCATTGTTGTAGACCATGTCAAGGCCATCTTCTGAATTATACACGGACGTTGATAATTCAGAATTGTCATTGCCATTCTTAAGGGAATACAGCTCACAACTTCCGAATTGCCCTGCAGATCTGACTAAGGACATCTTCATTTCAAATCTCTACTTGCCTCCTTATATGAGATTAACAATCAGTCTCTGATCAGATAATAAAAAAATTTGCAAATTCGCCTCTGATTCCTGTAATAACGAAAAGAGCCAGACATCCTATGATTAAGATGTAGATAAATATGCAAAAGACAAACACAGATATGTTGCTTCCATTGTATTTGAAGTTAAGAATGATCACTTAAGTAGTAGTAGAAATGATGAATGCTAAGCTAAACTTCAGCAAACACAACCTTTGAAGGTAACAAGTTAGATTCTTCAGCAAGTAAAAAATACATCATATCTCAACTTCTACTGGCTGAAACAGCCGAAAGATCAACAATTTTGCCCGTTCAAAACACATGGACATCTTTTTCGCAAAACCGAATCATGCTAGAGGCATCAAGTTATCATCTTCTTGACTATAATTCAAGATTTAATACAAGTTGAAGCATTCAAACTATTGACATAGACCGATTCATATACATCAAAACATGAACAAGTAAATAATGATCATCTCAAAAGGCACTTCATCCACACACATGGAAATCTTAAGTCTTGAACTTGTAAACAAAAATAGAGGAAACAAAATACCATGTATATGTCTCTCTATCAAACATACATAATCCTCTAGGATGAAAAGAACTAATGTATTAGATTACTTCAATTTCATAAAGAAACATTTCCAAATAAGAAAACACACAGCCCTCTACAAACAGCAACAGTGAGGCATATAGATACAAAGAAAAGGGGATATATATTAAATTTTACCTGGCAAACACAACTAGAAGAGGCTGCAACCAAGAGGAGCTGAAAAGATCAAACCAACAAGAAGTATCTGAGAACAATAAAGCTAAAGAAACAGATATACACTACTAAATATAGAAATGGGGGAGACGGCAATATACATGTCTTCTTGAATCTTGAACCACTACTCTAGTGGTAGTAAATAAAAGGAGGCTAGTACAAGAATACTGTTTGTTTAATGGAATGGATTGAGCATTAAACAATAAAATAATAACAGAGTAACAACAACTTGGGTTTGGGGGATAAGCACAAGCAATAAGCAATACAAGAAGGCGGATTAAAAGTCCAAGGGTAAAACATAAAAGTAAAAAGGATTGAAAAGGAACAAGAATTGACAAGGAAGAACCCTAATAAATAGTTTATGAATAAAGTGTGAGACTGGGAGAAAAGTGAGTTGAAAGAAATCAAATGTTTCTGGAAAATTGCTTACCAAGGCAATAGTTTAGTAAGAGAAGGTTCTTTCTTGTCCGACGACTTTGAATATGTTGTAGCTTTTGTTGTTGGTGTTTGTGGAGTGGAGTGGTAGTTTCTGTTGAGGTGAGCAAAAAGCCAAAAAGCAGAGAAATTGAGGAACAAGAAGATGAAGAAGAAGAAGAAGAAAGGGGAAAGTGGACTATGGAGATCCACTAGTAGTCAACAAATGTAATCTCAATGTCTGAATGCAGAAATGACACAATCTATTCATTTATATACTCCATAAGTTCTTTTTTTTTTTTAAAAAAAACTCCATAAGTTTTTGACTCGACATGGTTTACAGTAATAATCTATCGAAACCATTTTTAACAAAAGTTCTTATAATTTACATTAGGAATTACTAAGGAAAAGTACTATTTATCTCAATTGTTTCAACCGACATGATATGTAAGGTATTACAAAGTTGTATCGTTGAAGGGTGAGTTCAAACTTCATTGAAGACACGAAGTGGAATTGTAAAATCTCAATAGAAACACCTCAAACATACTATATTACACTAAAATCAGTTTAGACGTAAT
>JAYMSL010004759.1:0-10765 GCA_036897195.1 Plantago coronopus
ATTCTCAAAAGGTGAGTCTTTTATCCTCCCACAACTCCAACTAGTTTTGGCTTCTTTTTTTCCCTTCTTCCTGATAATATTTCTTAAAAGCAGACACTGCTGGATATTGAACCTAGATATCCCATGTTTGGTGGTTGGAGAACTGCTTTCACAATTGGATATGGTTTGCCGTTAAAAGATTTCTTATTCCATTCGGAAGGGAAACGTTTTCTTGACATCTCCTTTGGTTGCCCAATGAATGATGTGCTGATTGAAAATCTGACTGTCAAGGTAGCGTTTCTCTCATATTCTCCACAATTGCAATCATCCATTTAATCAGGGTAAAAACAGCCAAGTCTTTTTGTGCCCTTGGTGCTAGAATACTAGTAGCAGAGGCTGTTGCTGTTATATGCCTCTACCTTTCAGTCTTAACGAAGTTGGAATTCCAAGTCCTCTCTCCTCAACTGCTTTATTTTTCCTACCAATTATTCTCTAATTATTGCTCAAGTTGAAGAATCTGTGCATATGTACTTTTGATCCTAGTTTTTGTGCTGGAAAACAATTTATCCTCATGTAAAAGTTTTGAGTCCTTTTCTCCTTTCTTTCTCTTGATTGATTACTCTCTCCCTTACGGCCAAACTCTTGAATTTCAGATTGTTTTGCCTGAGGGGTCAAAAGATATCTCTGTCTCTGTTCCGTTTTCTGTTAAACAGTCTGAAGAGGTATGATCTACATTCTTACCTCTTAATGATCTTGCTGCAAACACTGAACTCTGACTCAATTCTTATCTATTGTTCTTGTGACTTTTGAATAGACAAAACTGTCTCATCTGGATCTAGCTGGAAGACCAGTAATTGTATTACAAAAGAACAACGTCGTGCCTGAGCATAACAAGAACTTCCAGGTAAATTATCGTTGTTGAAGCATTTTTAGATAGAATTGTCTTGTATCTGAACTTTATTTATGTCCGCCTTTATTATGACATCAACAGCCCTCGAATAACTATTAAGGAAGTATACCACAAAATTAGGGTGGGCTAGATGAAACGACAGAAAGATTGTGTTCTGTGTACTCGAAAACCTTGTTTTTATTGTTTGACTGCACCAAATTATTTGACTCAAATATGTGGGAAGCTGAAATGTATTTAGTATAATTCAGAATAACCAGGTAGAAAATGAGAACTCCTTCAGAATTTAGCACCCGGTTTGCAAAGGCTACGTGTGGTGACCTGTATCTGTTAACACAACCTAAGACATTTCTTTTCCATTTCTGATTCAGGTGTATTACAGATTCAGCAATCTTTCCTTGCTTAGAGAGCCGTTGATGTTGATATTTGGATTTTTCCTCTTCTTTGTTGCATGTGTAGTATATACACATGCAGATTTGACGATTTCAAAGTCCTCACCTTCTTATCTCGCAAAACTTCAGTGGGATGAGGTATGATGGTTACTTCTGTCTCGTTTTTAGTAGTCACTACTCACTGGATGGAATAGCACTCACTGTTACACAATTACATGAATAAAAAGCGTTGAGCAAATTCTTTCTTTCACAGGTCTTAAGCACAATCCAGCAGTTCCAAAATGTAATGAGTCAGATTTTGGCTGTTAATGACAAGCTAGAAGCATCACTGCGTGATCTCTCAAGGACGGGCGATGTGCAGGCTTGCAAAGCAGCACGTAAATCCTCTGATGCATTGCTTAAGGACCTAACCAAGGAGTTGAAACCCTTGTTGTCATTCCTGCAGTCTTCTCCACAGGCTGGACAGATACTTCCCAAGGTTCGCAATCTGTCTAATCTTCCATATGAAAGTGGCTTACTTTGGTTTTAGTGCGATTTCTGAAAGAAAAGTATATATATGCTTCCTGATTAACTAGCTGGGTTAATTCTGGTGTGTAACTGCTATATACCAGTAACTCTAGAAAATATCATTGGGACAGAGAAATGGAACTGTCGTTTAGCTAGCTCTCATGTTGAAAAAACCGTAAAACAGAACAACTGTCTCCAGTTGGAGAACTACACTAGCTTTAATATGTTTGTTTTTACATCACATTTTACGCTAGTGACCCTCCATTTTAGCCTAGCCGAAGTTACTGCTTAACCTTGTACACATCACTTCAATTTTTTTTCCCACAAACTGCTTATTGGCGAAAGGGGTATCTCATTCTCTTCTAATCCCGTTACTATGAATCTACAGGTGGAAGATTTGATAGCAAAAGAGAGAGAACTGCAAGAAAAGCTGATGCTGAAGCACTCGACTGTGGTCGATGCTTACGAGAAGAAACTAGGAGGCCGTGAAATCGAGAACCGTGTGGCCTCAGTCCAGCAAAAGATTACAGTCTTGAGACAGGAAGTCGACGATTTAGTCGAAGTAATCGACGAGATCTAGGTCTAGGTGAGTCAAGAATTTACTCAACATAGCTGTACTTCTGTACTCGTGCATTATGATGGCTCCTTCAAGTTGGGCAAAGATTTTGTTATGAGCTGTAGCAAGTTCAATGTTGAGTTAGAAGACACGTTACTACAACTACAAGATACTATAGATTTCGACTCACTTTTGCCATTGTTGGAAGCTTGTTAAATCTGTTTGCGTCATGTGTTGCTTTTTACCAGACTTTTAAGATACTTCAGGGAAGTGATTAGAGTATGATGCATGCGCCGTAATGTTAGATTATCCGTATCTAATGACATAATAATGTGGGTTGGTTTAGTTGCATAACAAAGTAGTAGGCATTAGTTTAATCTACTTAGTAGCTTTCAGTTTGAGTTATAAGTCATATTCATTCATTTCCGACAAGACAACAAGATTTATCGAGTTTTGGTTTGATTCGCACGATTTGTACTTTGGTTCTTTTCTGCCAATATATCTCATCAGCCTGCCTTTAATTTCACTTTCTACCGGTTACCTAGTTCTTTTCTTGAAAATATCTCCATGCACTTGATCAATTAATGAGTGACTATCTAAACAAATTGTTAGGCTATACACTGTGGTTCACCTGGTTTATGGGCTCCACCACGGGTTCACCTGTTTTCAGTCACGTTATGGTATATTAGTTCAAGTGGTTCACCAAAATTCTTTTATTTTGTTTAATTTTTAAAAAAAATTTATATCTAACTTTTGTTAATTATATTTTAAAATATAATTTTTTTATTATTTAAATAGTAAAAATAACATTTTTTAATTAAAATAGTAAAAAATTAACGTTTTAAACTTTTTTTCGAAATATATGCAAAATGCATATCTATTTATAGAGAAAAACATAATAAATTCATTGGGGATTTTTTAAAATTTTTTGAATTTCAGAAACGGGCGGAAAACGAATTAAACGGAAGACAGGAGAAGTGGAGGGAAAGAGAAGCCTGCTTGCGCGCCCCAGGTTTTTTAAAAAATGAAAAGTCTGGAAAAAAAATAGTACGTGTGTTTTGGCACCCCCACCCCATGAGCCATACCATAGTATATAGCTTTATGTTTCCATATGTTCAATTTACCTGAAATTTTTTGAATTGAACTGACTGAATGAACTGGACTACTGAACTGACTGAATATAAACTGGATTACTGAACTAACTGAATATGAACTGGACTACTGAACTGAGCTGAATTCACACAATTGAACTGAGCTGAATTCACACAATTGAACTGAGCTGAACATAACTAAAATTAAAGTGAACAGGACATGGCCTTGGTCAACTAACATAGTTGAGTTATCAATTTATGTAAGCTTTTTTCAGTTCACCATGAATTCATTTTTGTTAAATTCAGATTAGTGCACTTCAGATCTGGATAGTTTGAATTTATATTTGAAATAAGCTCAGTTCAGTTAGTTTTGTTCAGTTTAATACAAATTAATTAAGTGTAGTTTAAGTAAGAGATAGTGTAGTTTAGGTAAGAGATTATCAAACGAATGTAACAAGATGTAGTCCGAAAAGAATAACTTGAGATTTTCACATAAATTGAATAGAAACATAGTTCGAAAATAATAACCAGATACTCTCACCTATGTAGAATGCGTTTAAGGACTTAAACGTCTTCCTCAAATGCATACCAATCGTCTGCATATACGTTATAATACTACTAGTACAAGAAATCATGACAGTCGACAGTTTGTGTTAAAGAGCCTAATCAGGAGAAGAAAAAGGCATAGGAAATGATTAATATTGGGATTTAGAGGAGTGGGCTAATGTCTTATTCAAGTAGAGTAGTGTTAGACTCAAGACTTATAACCAAAGGTTTCTAAATTCGGAAGTCGGCTTAGTGCGATTTATTGTGACCAGAGTCGGTCGGTCCATTCTTCAAAATGCAGTTTGGTGCTTCGTTCAAACGCAGCTTGCCCATCAATTTCCGGCTTAGTGCTTTCTTCAACGCATCATTAAGTACCATTTACTTATGGATTAGTGCTTCATTAAAAAAAAAACTACCATCTCCGCCTCGTTAATTTTGTAGTATTTTATAATTTACAGACTGTTTGGACATTCGTTAGCTACTCGGTTAATGGTCTATAACCGAGTTGGCTCATATTTGTGTGTCTGGCCAGCCGTTAGTGAACTTCTTTAAATTAACCCAATACAACTCGTCAAACTCGATTAACCAACACACTCTGCCAAACCCCTATACTTCTCTATTCCCTAAATTACTCCATCTCGAAATACTCAATAGAACATCTTTTAACACTAATAATATTTTTCGACATATCACATTTATCCATCTCCACCCTTAAATATTCTTACACATGTATCCTACATACCCTACTAATCCTTTAATCACCATACAATTACAAACACTAACTCAGTTAGCAAACACTCTCAGTTATACGTTTCGCTAACCCGATGTATAGTCTTATGTGAAATTTTAGAAAAGATAAATGTAAAAATAGTTCGAAAGCGAACTGTCATTTGTCAAACATATTAAATAATATTTGTAATGTTATTCGAGTGTGAAATTAATATGATTACTTCTAATTTTGTTGATGTATAAAGTTTTACTTTGAAAGTGGAAAATGTATGAAGGTTCTGGAACGGAGGGATTAATATAGTGCATTTTTTTTTTAGGGAAATGTAGTGCATGTTCTTAGCAACCTGAAGTGTCAATTAAAGAAGAGACGTGGTTAATTAGTATGTCTTGGAAGAAAATGATTTATTAATGATAATGATAGTTATCATATAATATAATATAATATGTGGTTTAATTTATTTATCACTAAAACTACTTTTGAGATCGATAATGGTCTTGTCTTGTGACTCTTGTTGAAACTTCGGAGAAATGAATTGAATTGATTTTGCTTTCTTTCTTCAAGATTGACACCAACCAACCAAAAGTCTGGAATTTTATATGAATATCCCTCTAATTTGTTTGGGGCAGTTAAGGTAGCAGACTAGCAGCAGGGCATTTTGACTTAAATATGCAACTAGACTAGTAGTGCCCATAGTGCGTATGAGCAGTAGTCAATCGACCGGCATACCACTTGGGATCTTCCCTCAAAGTTCGAATACGAATCGTAACTCAATTGATTGATTGTACAGTTCACCTCCAATTAATTAGTCTAATTAGTTAGTCGCGGACTAACTTACAATAAAGAAATTGAAATCTCCAAGCTGAGATATGTGATAAGAGTATGTTCAAAATCTAGGGTGATTAGATTAACCATGGTATAAATGTCACATTAGAATGATACAGAAGATTCTCAACGCAATTTGTAAAGCAACTCTACTTTAGCATCAAATTGCAAAGCTTGATTGTCATGTCTTTTAATTAGTGTGCCGCCTCTTCCTTTTTTCCTGTGTCGATGTGCCCTCCGCTCCCCCTTTCAACCACAAACAATTACACTTCCTCAAACCTAGTCGACGAGGTATAATATTTCAAAATCGACCTGTTATGTCAATGTCAATATCCGATGACACTAGGTTTCAACTTTAATTCGTCAAATCTTCTTCAATTAATCATCTAAAAAAGCTGAATATAGTTACGCTATGTACACAAACTAGGATTCTATAATTTTGACGATTATAGTGGATGCACACTAACCGGACACAACACATGTACAAAATTAGGGTTCTTTCAATTTCGACGATTATAGTGGTGTGCACTAACCGGACACAACAGGCATCCCTAACATGGAATTTTCCAGGAAGAATTGTTTTGTTTTGATGAAGAAGACTTTGCTTTATGCCCATAAAAACAGACATTTCTGAATAAAGGAAAACAGTGTAATGTGCAAGTAGGTTGGAGTGGTGCAGATTGACCCCGACTTGAAGAAAATTTCAAACATGCTTTTGGTGGCAAAAAATCTCATTTGATTCAGTAGGCCAATCTGGATATCATGCATGTCACTGTACTAATATACATACATGCCCAAAAGCTATATAGATATATTTTGTAAATTGGCCTTTTTCTTTTTATCAAAGCTAGTGTGAATCAAACTTCTCTATCCTATTTTGAGGGATTTCGGCGATACTCCCTCCGTCTCAATCTCGTTTATTTGTATGTTTGGGTTTGGGTACAGATTTTAAACAATAGGAGGCAGAATTGGCAAACATAAGAAATATAGTGAATACATTTATGAGATATATATTAATTGAATAACGTAATAGATAGTCTTTATGAATAAGTAGGATACATAATTTACATTTAAGTGGTGGGAGATGAGACACGTACTAAAATAGGAAGTATGAATTTAAAATTGAGACGGACTAAATGTATGAAGTTTGACAGGATGGAGTGTGTTTGCATGTTTTACATCATGTTCCACCTTTTAAAATATTTCACACTTTGCGCTACACTAAATGTATGAAGTTTGGCAGGATAGAGTGAGCACTTTATTTCTTAAAAACGGTGAAAGATTGTCAATCGTGACATTATATTAAGTAGTAATGTTCAACGAGTTGAATATTACATAACCGAGCCTCACTTAGCACACATCAGGTAAACAGTCCCAAAACCAATTTTAAGCTCGAGTTATAACGAGCGGAATCACGATGACTACTCGTCAACACTGGACTCACATAAGATTCTGAGTATGGAGTATAACATGCGTGTCTCTACTTTAGACTCTGAACCAACACACCAACTTGCACATCACATGCCCTCTCTTTTTCTTGGCCCCATTTCAAAATCTCCTTTGCAATGTTTGTCAATCTTTAACTAAAGTGATATAGTAGGAGTGTATATACTGCAAGATAATGGATCTTCAGATAAGCTATAGTGTATATGCAAAATCTGAGAAAATCTTGTAAAAAGGAACAAACTGATATATCTGTTAGGAGAAGTTTCCATGAAGCTTTGTTATTCAAGATAAAGTGACATTTTTCTAGCCAAAAGTGTTTTCTCACTAATGCTTTCAAGCTAGCTGGCTGGATAGTTTACATGAATGTATCAAGACAAGCACGCTTTCTCGTTTTGGGACACATAGACCTTTAAGGAAGCATCATTTCAGATACCGGAACCGAGATTTCGACATCGATGGCCCTAAAGAAAAGAAAAGGCGAAGATCAAAGTGGTTTCGAGTCAGTTTCATCATGGTCCAGTCTAGGGTTCCCGTAACGGTTTTCGCTTCTCCTCTTAGTATGTAATGTTAATCTACTTAGCTATGTCGAGGATCTGGTGAACTTTGAGTGGAGCAGGGGAGTGTGTGTTTAAAAAGATGGAAAGGAGAGTAACATCGATAATGACGAGTGGAGTCGATAGCTAGACTAGCTATATGTACTTAAGACAATATTGATCTACTCGTACTACTTACGGAATAAGTGCAAGGGAGTGGGTGTCCGCCTGTCCCTTTTGTCGGAATACTCAATTTTGATTAGTTTTGAGGTGGTCTAAGGGTTGCTTGATTCTCTAAACCACCCGTAAACAGCATTCCAGAACGTGGTTCTTTGGCGCTCTGCTTCTCTAAGGTTCGTGCACATATTCAACATTTTGAACAGAATCAGATTAATGAAGGTGAACGTAGACATAAATGATCTGAATGTTCTTTTTCCGCGCTCCAGCTCTTCCAAAATCGCATTTCGGACCTCTATATCTAGCGAATCGGAGAATGAATCTCTTGGTTCGTGCATATTTAGCGAATCCAATTTGAAATAGTAACGAATCAAGTTTCAAAAATTTGCAAACCGTGTTCCAAAAATAAAGAATCAAAAATATTTAATTTATAGAGAATCGATTCTCCAAAATGAGAAAATGAGAAAATGAGAGAATGACACTCCGCGTTCCAAACGCTCCACTAACCAGGCAACCCTTGTACATGTACTGTGCATATTGAAAGAATGTTTTCCGTAATGATCTCATTCTCATGAATGTTATATATAGAGTACAATATAAGAGTCCTAATCCTATACCAACTAGGCTATATTATAAATCATAATCTAACTATGCTATAATATAAATTCTACTCTAACTAGATCTCTAGTGTACAATCCTAATATAACTAGATCTCTAGTATATATCTAATAGTCTGCGCGTGTAATTATAAAAGAGGCCGTCCCAATTTGTTGATACATCATACATGAGTGGCTAGCCAATCAGAGGAGCAGTTTCAATTCTAACAAATCAACAAACTGAAAAACAAATACTACTACTTCGTCGATCATGGAAAAGAGAACAAGATTCATTCTATCTCACTTTTGCTGTGTCTTCGTCATCAATCACGAGCTATCTAGCCTTCCTCTGTATGTATATATGCACATCTACCCCTATAAATAGCTGCATGATTAGAATACCAATTCATCCCAAATATATACACATATAAGTTCTATAAGTTGTTGTTATAAGATGGCGAGAGTAAGGGATCCTTTGGCTGTCGGGAGAGTGATAGGAGACGTGTTGGAGCCCTTCACCCGGTCGATTGAGTTTAAGGTAACCTACAATGGCCGTCAAGTTACCAACGGGCGTGAGTTTAAGCCCTCCCAAGCTGTGAGCCAGCCTCGAGTTGAGGTTGGAGGACAAGACCTCCACACCTTTTACACTTTGGTACGAGCTAGCTAGTGCAATTAATTGTTTTTTCTTTTTCTTTGCGGAATGTAGTCCATATATACGACATAGAAGATGCATATGATTATATTGATTTTGTAGGTTATGGTGGACCCTGATGCTCCAAGTCCTAGTGATCCAAATCTCAGAGAATACCTGCACTGGTAAGAACAAGATTTGGAATGAATACTTATTATGGCATAGTGTGTGTGTGTGTGTGTACGTTATAGAATCAAGAATAATCTTATTTGCTAACTATATAGCTCACTTGTCAACTTGTCAATGGCTTATGACTAATGAGCATATTTCATCATTGTACGTAGGTTGGTCACTGATATTCCGGAATCCACTGGAGCAACCTTTGGTTAGTATTTAGTAATCCTTGTTTCTAATTCTAGCCCTACGCCGGTAAACGGGCTTTTAAACAGCAAAACCTCGTTCACAACCTAGATGGGTGGTACGGGTGGGTATTTGTTAAAATATTAACCCACCCGTCTATGGCGAGTTGGCTAATTCATTACCCGCGACGGGTGTGTCTTTTGTTTACCCGCCGCGGGTGGGTTGACGATTAAACGCGGGTGGGTGGCGGATGAAAGGCGGGTGGGTTAAATAGATAATATATCGCACAAAAAATACTAAAAGAATTATGAAAAAAAGTTTTAAATTTTAATGCATATAAAAAAGAAGTCAATAATTTATTATACAAAATTACAAAGACTAAAGGAAGTCAATAATTCATAATCCAGATTACAAAGTGACTAAGTGTTTGTTTGACAATGAAGCGCAGCTTAGTTGGTAAGACGCTTCCCCCCCCCAACCAATAGGTCGGGGGTTCGAGTCACCTTTGCCTCTTCAAAAAAAAAAGTGTTTGTTTACGGTTTATAAACGTAAAATTATTAATTAGATAATTAGTCATAAAAATTAAAATAAAAAGGTAGGTATATGTATAGGCGGGTGGGTCGGGTGGATAACGGTTTGTCAAATGCTCACTCGCTACCCACCCGCCTAAGGCGGGTATGTATTTTTTACCCGTGACAGTTTTTTGCTAAAACGTTACCCGCCTTAAGCAGATAAAACGCGGACGGTTGGCGGGGAGGGCGGGGTGAACTTTTTAATGTACATAATCCGTTCGACATCCTGACGAAAATTAATAATGTTTATTTTTTGTGAAAAATGAAACGGCTTATAAGCATATTCCAGTTAACATGTCTAGTCACTTACATATGTTTATTTACAGGTCAGCTTTTAAATTCATCATTACCGTCAAAGTAACTTATAAAAACATATATATAAGTTTTTATAACTGGCACATTTCATAATATAATTTTCTTAAGACAAGTTATAACATATTTTGTTTTTAACCGTCTATATGGTTAATTAGGAATTATGATCACTCTATATTGTAAAATAAAATACTTGTGTTTAAATTAACATATATGCATTGCTTGATAAATTAGAGTCTCTGATAAAAAATAGTCTAAAAAAACCTTTGTGTCCTTAAAAATATTAATCGTACTTTTCAAAAGTAATATATATTCAAAAGGGAACTGAAAAATGAATACTGATAACTGATAAGGTTATGAGAACATAATAAACTTTATTACTTAACTCTGCTTACATCTAGTCTTAGTCTCACATGATTATTTTTTTCCATTGTTGTAGGGCAAGAGATAGTTTGTTACGAGAATCCACGTCCGTCAGCTGGGATTCATCGCTTCGTGTTTGCCCTGTTCCGTCAACTAGGGAGGCAGACGGTGTATGCACCGGGCTGGCGTCAGAATTTTAACACAAGGGATTTTGCAGAACTGTATAATCTTGGATCACCAGTAAG
>JAYMSL010004760.1:0-10764 GCA_036897195.1 Plantago coronopus
AGAGTTAATGTGTGAAATTCTTATTCTGATCTCCAGTGAGGCTGAGTGACAGAAGGATGAGAAGACTTGATGGTGCACTAAAGAGATCCCATATTCCTGGTAAAAATGTCGAACTGTCAGTGACACACATATGTTGAACTTTGGTAGCAGTAGGATGTACTTTTGCTTGAATGGGTTCAATTTGCTTTAGAGAAGTGCTAAGGCGTGGAAGGCTTTCTTGTTTGAGATGTCAAAGAATACAGTTGTCAAGTTTGTGGAATGTCAGAACATTGCGAGGTGCTTAAGTTCTAGTGTTCTACTAGTATTGGTTTTCCTTAAATGTATTTTAGTTGTTGAGAAGTTAGCTGAAAGAAGAACATAAGGTGCATGCCATAAGGCTTATTACTAGACTTTATAAAGATGGGGATTAAAGTTGCTGTTTCCATTTTTGATTTTGCTTATATGAGTTCAAGATTTTTAGTAAACTGATCCTATAGATATACTCCATGAATGGAAGTAACAAGAGATTCCATGTAGGTGAGTTCTGATGCATAAGAGATGAGGCTACATCAGATATATACAAACATCTAAAGTTTCCTGTTTGAAAAAAAAGAAAAAAAAGCTGTTCCATGAACATTTGTGCTCTCTTATGTTTCATGTTATTATGTAGGTGATTAATTGCATGAGCTAGTCGAACAATTCAGGAACTGCAGCTGATTATTAGTTAGATATCAAATTCCTTCTTTATTTGTTTTGTATTCCTACATCTGCTTATATATTATGGAATGAGAATCAAAATAATATTTGTTTACAGAAGCGAAGTAGTTCTAAGCCTATGTTTGGTGTATATTGCTCTCCTATCTATAGACTCTTTGTCTGAGGGACTATATGTGAGTAGTTTACCTATTCATGGTGATATCCTTTGTGTTCTTTTTTATTTTTTTTATATATAATTTTTTTTTCCAATTTCATATTATGTAGTGCAGACAGTTTAGGCGAAAACAATTTGGACCAACTGAGTGCTGCAGTTGATTTTCTTGTGGAGCTTTGTGAGACTTCACCCCTATCTGTACGTTTCCAGTCAATGGCGCGCACCTCTTAGGTCATTGAAACCGGATTTGATGAGAGTTCATTCATTGAGACACCTGGTTGGGTGCAGTACAATTCATGATTGCACTTCTGTACATCTGCAGGCAGATGGTGGTCAATTCAAGAACTGGTTACACCAAGCTGCTGACTTCATTCTGGGTAAACTTGTTCATTTCTTTCTTGGATTTACCATTTCTGCCTTCCATACTGTACACTGACTTTAAAAAATACGATGGGCCATTCTCCTCTCTGTGGAGATAGTGTAGGAGTACTGCTCGCTCTGATCTGCATGACGACTTCCCCATACTTTTAGTAACTAGATAGGTCAATATATATAGGTGGGGTTCTGGATATACTGCCTATAGTTATCCATTTGAGTTTATTTTTGGAGGTTCGTATTCATCCAGGCTACGTTGCTTTCTAGTCTCATGTTAATCTTTAGAAGCTGTAACTCTTGAAAATCAAAGACTTTCATTTGTATCCAACGTTGCCACTCTCTTACAATTGTATGATCTCCCCGTGTGATTGTTTTTACAGTTCCAGCTGGTTCATGTAGGTACATTGAAGGCTCTACTGTCAGCAGGAAATATAGATGAAACTGTTGAAAGTGTCTTGGAGCAGCATGATCATCCGCTTACTGCATAGAATGTGCAATGCATCTCAAATGGAGGGTATGTTGTCAGTGATGTTTCTTGAACTAACTAATTAGCTCCGTATCAAATTACCACATTTTTTCAGTGACATCAGTGATCAGTGCCTTACTCTGCATCGTGCATATATATGTGTTAAGTTGACACCACCGTTACTCCAAGTTTCAGAAAAGAATAAACCTGTTAATATTTTCAAAAAACATATAGAAGTTAGTGCATGCATTTTTGTGAGTTGTGGCTGCTATAGAAGATCTTTAAACATCACAAACATATATTTCAGTTGTCCTGGAACATGCATCCACTCTAATTGCTACTTGAAGTGCTAGATTATGACGAATGGCGGATAGGCTAGTAATCTTAACTAGACTGATAAATTCGACTGTCTGTAAATGTCAAAATTATCAGGTTTCCCTTTTGGTTTGGGATGGCTTTTTTGCTTCTAACCGTGCCGAGTAAGATGTTTGTCGATTTTGCAGGTTAAGTGGTGATCCTCTTGGTACTTTTCTGGGCTGTTTGGTTTTAGTTGGTATTTCATATGTCGTGGGGTTAAAGTGGCCAATGTTTAGGGCTTTTGTTTTTTTTTTTCTTTTGGTTCAGAAGTGGTTTTGGCAGCTTCATTGTAGCTATTCAGGTTTAGTTTGGTGGATGTTCAGTTCTGGGTTCTGTAGAGGTTTAGAGAAGTGGTGCAAAAGCTTACTTGTATATTCGAACTATAATTTATTTATAAATTTATTTGCCGGTTCAAAAAGAAGTCAAAATTATCGATCATCTTTTGGCGAATTACTCACCTCAAGCTGGCTAATCCATCAAAAGTTCACCTGTTTCTTACTACATTATTCGCCTGTGAAAATGACTAATGTCGGGTCATATACACTTCTAACTGGGAGGAAGGAGGAAGATATCGGCCATCTGGGAGATACATGAGTGTGTCATTAGACATCCCAAGTTGGGCTGCAAAGGATAGATGTGGAAATAAGGTTGCGGTTTGGACGATCAGTCAATCACCCCCTAAATTTTCAAGTGTACATATTTTAATCTTACTCTTTTGAAAAGTTTGAAAAACGTAGCATTATGCACTGAATTCTAATCCTAAAATTTCACTTCTTGTTCCGTCTCTATATACTTATGTGTGAGATATTGTAGGTAATGACAGATATATTATGAATTCAGAACTTCAAACTTATATATGCGTAAATTTGATGCTTAAAAAACTATCATAATTACAAATTAAGTGTAATGGTAGCTTGCAAATCACTTCATTTCACAGAAACAAAAGTGATTAAGCCAGGTTTAAGTTGGATTAACAACTTGGATTAAGCCTGCTTGGGTAGGTACTGTAAGATCCGTAATGTTCTTAAACATTCAGATCAATTAAAAACTGATATTGGTAATGGTATCATTTTTCGGCTATCTTTAGTGTACTATATGTGTCGATTTCAAATGTTTATCTTCAGATTTGATTTCTCTCCGGAACGGAAATTACGAGAAACGTATAAATTATTAATAAAAGTGTTGTACGAAATAAACTATGGCTAATTAGACACGAAGAGGAGATTCAAATAATGTCAAGTACCAAACAAGTGATAAACAAGGGTGTTGTGGACTTTTTATTCAGTAAATAGCTTGTAAGCGTGTTTGTGATTATAGAACCAAGCAGCAAGCGTGTTCTGAAACGCGTCTTCAGGTGTGTTTTCGTTTGGGCTACCAAACAGCAAAATATTTTGTCAAAACACACCTCAACAGGGTGTATTTCACTTTGGGCTTTACACCCTCTAAATTTTTGGTCAAAGTGTGTTAAAAACACACCTTGAACCAATCACGCCCTTAGTATTGTAAAGTGGTGATATGAGTCGTGTTATAAATCTGACTGTGCAAACCGGGCCGAAAGCACCACACCACTTCTCCTACCAAACATCCAAAGAATGGTGATATTCGTCTGGAAATCCGTGTCGGGGCTAAAAACACCTATACACACCCCTTACCAAACACTACATAAGCTTCTACTGGAGTAATACTGGAGCCGAATCTTGTTGGTAGTGGTACTGTTTAACCCATCATCCCTTAAAAAAAACCTGCAGTTGGCCGTTAATTTCCGACACACACACACAGCTGAGAAAATGCGTGCAATCGCAAATCCTTCCTATCTTATCCGGCACCACCCGGTCGCGTCCACCTTCCTCACCTCCCTCCGCCACGGCCACGGCCACCGCCGCCCAATTTACTCCACCATCAAACTCCCGCCGCATTCCAATCCCTTCTTCACTTCAGCTGCCGCAGAGTTAAACAGCACCAATGTCTCCACCGACCGGTCCGGTTCTCTGGCAGCTCCGCCGGCTCATTCCACTCAGGAGAGAATTGATGTCAATCCGCCTAGAGGTACGCGTGATTTTGCACCCGAGGATATGAGGCTGAGGACTTGGCTTTTTGATCATTTCCGTGACGTAAGTTGATTGATTCGTTTTTGGTTTGGTTGATTTGGTTCAGTAATGTGAAGTTAATGTCTGTTTATGTTGGTAATAGGCGTCGAATCTGATTGTATTGATTAATTCGTTTTTTGTTTGGGTGATTTGTTTCAGTAAATGTGATGACAACAATGTGTGCTCACTTATGTGTATGCTGGTGATAGGTGTTGAATTTTATTGAATTGATCAATTCGTTGTTGGTTTGGTTGATTTGTTTCAGTGAATGTGCAGATAATGTCTGTTTACTTGTGTATGCTGGTAACAGGTGTCCAATTTGATTGAATTCATTGATTCGTTTTTGGTTTGGTTGATTTGTTTCAGTAAATGTGAAGATGATGTCTGTTTACATTTGTGTGTGCTGGTAATAGGTGTCGAATTTGTACGGTTTCGAAGAGATTGATTTCCCTGTACTTGAGTCTGAGGCCTTGTTTGTGAGGAAAGCCGGGGAAGAGATTAAAGAACAGGTTAGTTTCTTTGTTGTTTCTGTTCTGTTTTATAATATTTTATGTCTAGATAGAAGTGATAAGTTCCGGGAAATGTAAGGTTTAAATCTCAGCGAGACGAATGTTTCAAATGCCGAATCGCTGTTTTCAAATAATTGATATGAAATTAACATGGAATTCCTAGACTTGGTCCGGATAATTGGTAGTAATATTTTTTCTGTTATTAATGTTTCAATTTATTTCCGAAACTAGAAATCCAGGAAAATCTTGTTTTTCCAAATATCTGGATCTGGAACATATGGTGAAGAGGTTTGAGTTGGGTTGAGAAGCCGAGGTCTTGGAGAAAACTGCTTCAAATGAGATTGTACGAAGTGTTGGATTTTCCTATTTGGTTTTCATGTTAGAAGAACCACAAGTGCTAGAAGAGTAGCTTTGCACGTTTAAGCTTTAAAACTGGCACCTCTTGCAAGTTCAAAACTATGTTTCTATGTGACTCACTCAATCTATCAGAAGTTTCTTTCTGGTTATATATAACTGGTTTAGCATTTTGCTGGCTATATACCATTTAGCCATGTGAATCGAATTTGGATGTTTATAAGCATATTGTATAAAATCTTCTGCTCATGGAAATTGTGGGTGGTACAACATGTTACTACAGAAGATGGAAATAAACTTAGGTTTGAGAGTCTCAACATGTTTTAGTTATCACCGAGTCCATTATATTTGAAACAATTGTTTGTGTTCCTCAAAGACATTCGCAAACTGGTCATTACTCAATACCGAATTCTAACGTTCTTGGGGACATGAAAAAGTTCACAAATTGCAACCACTTTTCTATCCGCAAAATAAGTCAAATTTAATATGCTTGGAAATTAAATATTTGCATTTGACATTTAACTATTTAAGTAATTTCCTTAACCTGTCTGCTTACTTATCATGCTTTTTTGTCTGGCATGGGTGAAGCTCTACTGCTTTGAAGATCGTGGTAACCGTCGAGTGGCGTTAAGGCCCGAACTTACTCCCTCTTTGGCAAGGCTTGTAATACAGAAAGGGTAGGGCTGATATCTGACATGTGCTATGTTTAGTGAATTCTGGCCTCCCAATGATTTGTATCCATCTTCAGACTATTTTGATTTCAATGTTTTTTTTTGTTTTTCAGAAAATCTGTATCCTTTCCACTGAAATGGTTTGCTATTGGGCAGTGCTGGCGTTATGAAAGAACGACTAGGGGTCGCCGTCGTGAGCATTACCAATGGAACATGGATATTATAGGTGTACCTGGTGTCACTGTATGTATGCTACTTATTCTTCTTCTCCTCTCATGCTAATCATGCTCTTCCTAGAAGTATTTTACAGTGAGTTGCGATTCTACTCCCTCAAAATGAATTAAAGTAATTGAGTAAATGAAAACGTAAGTGGGGTAGTTACTTTTTGCCTTTTTGGTGATAAAGAAGTAATATTGATGTTAAAATAATGGTTTAGTGTGTGGGGTAGCTTCCTTAATTGGTAAAGGATAAAGTTTAGTGGGACACCCGAAAATGGAAATCGGGTAAAGTTTTGTGGGAAGGAGGGAGTAATATCCAAATCACTTCTTATCTACAGTTTTTTCTTTAAGGGAACCTGATTTATGGCATTTTAATAAAATTGGAGCACTGGTGTAGTTAACTCTTCCTATTAGTGTGCTGATAGTGTTTAACCTTGAGTATTAATTTTGATGAACCTTCTTTCAGGCTGAAGCAGAGCTGATTTCTTCTATTGTCACCTTTTTCAAGCGCATTGGAATCACATCATCAGATGTCGGACTGAAAGTTTCTAGTCGAAAGGTGTGAACTAGCATATATTTTAGTTTCTGAATGATGAAAATTATGGAGGCCTTCTGTTAGTCTGTAGTTGGATTAACTGGTTTGGTCACTGTTATCACTGTCACTAGGATGAACTTTTTCCATTGAGGTTTCTTGACTTTTGAGTATTCTTTCGTATTCAACATCCATGTCTGGGTATACAAACATGACCCTACAATCAGGCGAAGAAAGGGTCTTAACATATAAATCTTATTTTTGAATTACCTGAATATGTTCATCCCATGCTTATCTCCCGTTTTCCTTTTCTTTTCATTTCTTATCCAACTTCAGTTTATGTAATTTTGGTTACCAACATAGCTTGTACTTGGGGTAACCAGTCTTTTCTCTGATTTTACACATAATTTTGATGTTCATCATGAAATGGTTATTTCCACTTGAGTAATTGCCCTGTGTTTCCTTTAATATTGATTATCATGTCTAACAATTTATCAGGTCTTGCAAGAAGTACTCAGGCGTTACTCAGTACCAGAAAGTTTATTCAGTCGGGTCTGCATAATCATAGACAAGGTCGGTTATCATGCTTGAGGGGTCCAACATACTTCGTTTTTCCTCTCCTAGTCAACCACAGTAGTTGTAGGTTCTTCTGTTTATGTAAAAGCTAATATCAGAAAAAGGAAAATGTGTCATGAAAACAGTCCCTGAACTTGATTTTTTTTAAAAAAAACTTCAATATCTTTGCTCCTTTTCATTTTCTTTTTAATTGTTATCTTTTAGACAAGTACCACACATTTTCTTATATGTTCATATTCTGTAACTTCAGAAAGAAACACTTCAATATCAAGGAAGCTAAATGTTTACTGAACATTTTAAATAATATTTGAGCGGGCTTCTAGAAGCACATTCAGCAGCTCCTAAAAGCACTCAAAGAGATACTTTTGCTTCTGCTTGATAATTTAGTTACTTTGCCTTATAACATTCCAAGCAGAAGAAATATTTGCAAGTAGGGAAAGATAGCTTAGAAGCCAGTGAAATGCCAAAATTAAATTAGAAATCTACCGCAAATACCTTTTACATGCTTATCGTAAATTAAAGAGCATTGCTCCTTTGCTGTATGCCAGCCAATGGTTGTGCTCTTGTTTCTTGGCCGTTCAAAATGAAATCACAAATTTTCTATGACTCATATGTCTGTGCTTGTGCCCCCCTTGTCAACTCTACCGTTGTACTCTGCAGATTGAGAAGATCCCAATCGATGAGGTTAAGAAGGAATTGAAGGCAGCTGAGCTATCGGATGAAGCTGCTGAGGAACTTATAGAAATCCTCTCTGTAAAATCTTTGTCGAAGTTAGAAGGTCTGTTGGATCTCTAAGACTCTAACTGGTTTCTCTGAGTTTTCCTCTTGCATGTATGACATTTAGATCTATGAAGTACATTGTCAAATCTTAGAGTTTGGTTTTGTTAGCATCCTTCTAACTTAAGGAAATGATCTATTATAATTATATTTAGTCTTTTATGTAAAATCGGCTCAAGAGAGGACCTCATTTTTAATAACTAAGTTTCTGTGCTCTTATTTAGTTATTAATGTGCCTCATCCCATGTCAATTATGCAAGCGGATAAATGCACATAAGTTGTTTTTTGCCTCAATAAACACACATAAGATGTCTTGTTGAAATTCATGAAAATGCTGAGTTGAAATTTATCGAACCTGTGACCTCTTTTGTAATAGATGTCTCAGCTTGCCACTCGGCTACAAATGATTTAACTGACATAAATATGTTTGTGCGGTGTCATTTTTCATTAAAAATGTATTTAATATCTTTTTGTGGTTTTATTGATCATTACAGAAAAACTTGGGTCCTCAGTGGAAGCACTAGCTGACTTGAAGCTACTGTTTTCACTAGCTGAAAAGTATGGTTACAGTGACTGGATACAGTTTGATGCATCCATTGTGCGTGGTTTGGCATACTATACCGGAATTGTATTCGAGGTAAAAGTGTTTTAGCAAATCATCATGGATGTTTAAATCCCGTTTGTTCTTTTGTGAGGAGAGGACGTAGAATGTTTTTGCTCGTGATATTTATGCGTTGCTGGGCTATATGCTTATGGAGAGTCCAATTAAGGTTAATTCGGTTTTCCACTATGCTTGATTAAATAATGTACCGGTTGAGTGTATTGCAAAAGCCTACCTCTGTTTCTCTCTATGAGATGTTGTTAAGCGAGGCAGACGTTACCTAGTCCCTCCAGGCCTCCCTGTTGCCATTTAAAACTAAACTGGGCAAAATATGTGAAATAGTAATGTACTAACTGTTTTAGTAATGTACTAACTGTTTCACATTCTTGGAGCAAATGTGTGAATTCTCATTTCCAAATCGTATATGAGAGTTTTCATGAGTTTACAGTACCATCTTTGTCAATTGTGATTTTAGCACATGTTTGAACATGTCATTGTTGCTGGTGGAAGTGAATCTCCGTTATGGTGGCTTCTTCTTCTTTGTAAGGTAGAGAAGAGGCATGTGAACTACTACTCTGGAGTCTGCCCAATAAATACTGGCTCCGTCCCATTGTTAATGCACCATTTCTGATGGAAATCTGATTTTTGTAAAGATATGATAATTCTAATACTATCATAAATGTCTATATCACTGTACCTGACTCCCGATCCACTCTCTCATTTTGCTAGATTTGCAACATTCTTGGCCCATCATACATCAAGTTATTTGCAGACTACATAGTTTGGATGTATGTTCATTATCCTTGGCTGATGTTTCTGTTTCTTTTTTGCAGGGATTTGACAAAGAAGGAAAGTTGCGGGCTATTTGTGGTGGTGGCCGGTATGACAGGTTGCTCTCAACCTTTGGAGGCGATGATATGCCTGCTTGTGGATTTGGATTTGGTGATGCAGTTATAGTAGAAGTATGTGCAGTTTTCTTTTGTGCAATTAAATTATTTGTGTTATTATCTACTACTATTTCAAACTTGCATTTGTGACAATTCTCAACTCTTCTATCTTTCTTTCATAAGCTGCTTAAGGAGAGAGGACTTGTACCTGAACTCGTCCCCCAAGTACAAAACATCGTCTGTTCGTTAGATCCAGATCTTCAAGGTGTAGCATCTGCAGCTGCTGCCAAACTTAGGGAAAAGAGTCAAACCGTCGACTTGGTCTTAGAGTATAAACCACTTAAATGGTGAGTGATGATTTAACCATAATCTTCGAATTTTCACCAGTATATTTATTAGATTAACATCATAAAAAGGTTAATCCAGCATTTTCTTTCGCAAAGTAGTCCTCGGTGCTAATGTTTTTAATTGTGTTTCCAGAAATGTTGCCCTTCTTTTCTTTTCAATTTTCAATTATTCAGAAAGTGTTTTGTGTGTGTTTAAGACGTCCTAAATGTGGAAAAGAAATGCTAGTCTGGTGTATACTGTATAGAGTTTCTTAAAATGCGAGGATTCTATTCAGTAAAAGGATACACGCCTTTTGTACCATCTGAGATTCCATGTGTTTGTTTGTGTCATTATCTATTCTAATTGCCTAGTGGTTTTGCTGATGCTCAGGGTCTTTAAGAGGGCAGAACGAATAAATGCGCAAAGGCTGGTACTAGTAGGAAGCAACGAGTGGCAAAAGGGTATGGTCAGAGTAAAAATTCTCTCATCTGGAGAGCAGTATGAAGTTAAAATCGATGAGTTGGAATAAGCATCGAATCTCTCCAATGCAGAAGGGTATGGTCAATGTGAAAATTCTTTCATCTGGGGAGCAGTATGAAGTTAAAATCTATGAGTTGGAATAAGCAATCGACTCTCTCCAATGCTCTTACATCTTCTTTGTAAGTTAGGAAGTTTTCAAAGTTGACATGTAGATATGATTCTTGCACTAAGTATTTAACATGTCTGAGCTGGTAGCAGAAGTTTAGCTAGTTGGCTTTGTTTGAACTGTAACATTAGTACATCACCACCTTTTAATGTTGCAAAATTCTGAATTGAACTGAATTTGTAACCTGAGCTGAACTGAACTAAACTAAAAAATATACTTTAACATATAAACTTGCTTGAACTTAATAAAATTGAAATGAAGTACAACACCTTGATTGGACTTGGATGATGTTGAATTTTGTTGTTACTAGTATTATTGGCACGCGAATGCTCGCGTTCTCGTTTTATTTATATGGTGAAGTATACGTAGTTTTTCAATATTTATGTAATTTAGTATTTTTATGATTTTTAATTTTATTTTTGGTTTTTCCACAAATATTTTTTTTGTATAAGTTGTGATAATCACAATTTTTGATCTAATAACTACATTGTATAACTCTTTTAAAAGTTAAAATAGGGGAATTAATCAAAA
>JAYMSL010004761.1:0-10761 GCA_036897195.1 Plantago coronopus
ATTCGTATAATCGTATTAGACATTTCCCTAACGAGAAACTTTTGGGAGAGTTCACTAAATGTGGTTTTTTTAAAAAGTTCACTTAAAAACATTACTTATTTACAATATAATATCCCTATTTTAACATAAACATCAATTATTTACATCAAACATCAACTATTAATAATAAACCTCAACTATTTTTAAATAAACATCAACTATTTTGCAATACATCAACGGTTTACCATGAAACATCGACTATTAATTACATTAAACATCAACTATTTTGCTATGAAATAATCGATTATTTTACATTACATATCAACTATTATATCAGTAACATCAACTATTTATAAATTATCAATTATTCAATTATAAACATCAATTATTTGATAATAAACATCACATATTTTAACATTAACATCAACAATATTGAGTGGACTTTCCGAAAAGACCACTTATATGTGGACTTTCCCAACAATTAGTATTAAAAGTTAGTGTAATAGATTAATTTTATATATTTATTATTATTAGTGAAATTAGTATGTAAAAAAGAATGAAAACTGAAAACTTTTAAAATTACACCAAAAATGGTAAACTTTCATTATACAAAATAAAAAAGTTATGAGGTAATCTTATAAAATATACATGAAATACTAAGGACATATGCATGAAGTACTAAAAATTTGTAATGAAGTACTAGGTAATATATTTTTTAATTAGTAATGTTTCTTTAAGAAAAATGTGCAGTTTGGTGGGACTAGAATAGTACTCCCTCCGTCCAGTCAATAGTTTCTCACTTTCTATTTTGGTAGTTCAATATAAAACTTCTCATTTTCATTTTTGGACATGTGGTCCCAAATCTCCATTCACACATTTAATTATAACACATCAAAAAGTAATTTAACCACCTACACTTGCAATATAATACTCAAAAAGTATTTAAATATTATTTTGTTGACGAAAATAAGAGTGGAAAGTTTATTTATGGACGGAGGGAGTATTAGTTATATTTGTACAAGTGAGAACCTTTCCCAAAACCCACCTATTCTCCAAATCAGAATTACGCAATTGACTCGACTAATTGCACACAACAAGCAATAAATTAAATATTTTGCTATACTTCTTTTTTTTTTTCGGGAAAGAGGCTATTGCATTACTTAAATAAGAGAAGGAATTACATCCTGACAGTCACTAGGCAGTACTCTACCACCTTGGCTAAATCCTACTACATTTTGAGCTAAAGAAATAAAGAATGGACTTCACTATTTACGGATCTTTTAATGAAACTAAAAGAAAAAGAACTAAGTTCAGAAGCTAGTTCTCTAATATCGGCTACCAGTGCCCCTATACTAGATAAGCAGGGACCGGAGCTTTGGAGAGTCCGAATAACGCTAATGTTATCACCTTCAAAGATCACCTTTGGAAACTTGAACTGTACAGCAAGATGCACCGCTTCACGCAGAGCTATGCATTCCGCAATCTGAGGATCAGTGATGTGTTCAAACTGGTTTCTTCGCCATGCCAAAACCTCACCGTCACAGTTTCTAGCAATTACTCCAGCAGCTGAGCCAATATCCGGTCGACATGAAGCATCACAGTTGATTTTAATCACATCTTGGTCTGGTTTTTGCCACCTCTGAGCAGTTGCAGGGGGGCTAGAAGCTGAGTATAGTCTCTGTCCTTCCTGGTAAGCCTTCAGGTATCGACTAACAAATCTAGCAGATTCCTGGGCATCGAAAGTGATATTCTCGTGGACCTTCTTATTCCTATTAGTCCAAATGCTCCAGCAAGTAACTACAAACCTTGAAAAAGTAGCAGCATCATAGGATTTATGTATCTGTGTAATCCACGCAGCAAAGTCATCACCACCATTACGTAAATAACTAGCAGGTATTGAAGTTACAGCTCATATGAGTCTCGCATAATCGCAATCACGAAATAAATGGATAAAAGACTCCAGACCACTGTTACAGACAGGACAGATATCATCAACCATAATCCCCCTCTTGCATAAATTAACACGAGTTGGAAGAGATTGCCGAATTAGTGTTTGAAATAAGCAAAATCAGTGTTTGAAATAAAATTCAATATTATTCAGATCAGTTCAATTTTTATTAGTTTAAATTTGTATTTCAGTGAACTTGTGTTCAGTTTATAAATTCCGGAATAAAACATAACCTAATTAGTAGATTTTGAGGAGTCATATTGTTAGCAGTTTGTATTGTTACTTTCAGATGCCGTATATACACATGCAAATACCATACGTCCATACCATTAATGTATGTGGAAGTACTACCTATCCTCTTTTCCGATCTTCTTTCATTAAGTACTGGTCCAGCCTTTCATAATCTTTTATTTTAGTGCAGTTTGGTTATGATAATTCGGTTTGGTGATAATGACGGAATAAAACTATCAGTCGTCAATTACCTTATCAGTTCATTTTATGAAACATCCACCTAATTATCATGAAGTATTTATAATCTCATCATAACAAGATAACTTTCATACTTTAACGCATCCACAACAATTCAAATGTACGTAGTTCGCTCTCGATGGTAAATTAGGCTAGGTTTGATTCGCCTGAAAATGTATGAACTTATAGAATCCTATCTCTCCTAAAAGTTCGAATTTGTAGAGAAGTGTGAAATATAATCATTTATGTTAATAATTCTTCAATACTCTTCACACTCGTGGCCAATTTCAACCTTATTTGAGAAGGTCATTCAAATGGAAATTAACAATTGTGGCGATGGTCTCCACGAAGATTCAAACCCATATTTGTGCGTTAGCAACGACCCTGATACCATGACAGAAATAAGTATGCAAATAACGAAGTAATCTCGTCAATCTGGAGAGGAGTCACTGGCATGCCATATTTGAATATGTATGAAGTAGTATATGAATTTCAACTAGTAAAAGTGAACTGAATTCAAAATAAAATGAACAGACCTTGCTCTACCCGTTAGTCCATTTTGAACGTATCAATCACGAACTAAACTGAACTGAATTTAAATAAAATTAACGAACCTTACTCTATCCGTTCTTTTAAAATCTATATATCTTTAGAAGTGATTAAGATCTATTGAAGTAGTCTTTTAATGATCAATAATGTGATTTTGGGACCATGTTGACACGATTTTCAAACATCTTGTTGAAGTCAGTAGTAGCATATATACTAGTATCATTTTGCAAATCAGCAGGCAAAATTTAAAGCTATTTTGTCTGGTCATCATTGCAAGTTTAAATGTATGGTGCTACTGCAATTTCTTCCAGCTTAATAATGGTCCATATTTCAACAACACATTCCGTATATATCTCTGAATTATTATTATTTTTAAATTTCACTAAAGTCTTTAAAGATCCAATAATTCAACAGTTTTGAAGTTATGATATGCTTCTTCTTCTTCTTCTTCCACATTTATGATGGCATTCAGTAGCTATGTCCAAAACTGCGCACATGCTAGTTTTTGAATCACGGGAGGGGGCCGTTCCGGTTTGGTGTTTCGGATAGATGATGTTTCAGTTTCACCATCTGAATGTACGACATGTGATAAGAGAAATATATACGCATAAGAGATGTACGCGTAAGTTGGAGTAAAAATGGAAGTTTTCTTTGGGAAGTAACAAATAGTCTTGGAAATGAAAATGATATTAATTAGAAGTTTAGAACAATGAATCTAGGTTACATTCTGGTTTGGTGTTTCGGATAGATGATGTTGCACCATCTAAATGTACGACAGGTGACAAGAGTACGTCTAAGACTTGTACGTGTAAGTTGGAGTAAAGATAGAAATTTTATTTGAAAAGTAACAAATAAGTCTTGAAAATGAAAATGGGATTAATTAGAAGTTTAGAACAATGAATCTAGGTTACATTCCGGTTTGGTATTTCGGATAGATGATGTTTCACCATCTGAATGTACGACATGTGACAAGAGTACGCCTAAAGACAGCTTATACGCGTAAGTTGGAGTAAAGATGGAAATTTTATTTGAAAAGTAAAAAATAAGTCTTGAAAATGAAAATGAAATTAGAAGTTTAGAACAATGAATCTAGGTTACATTACATTATACATTGGTTTAACAATTATTCGAGTCCTCTAAACATAGGTGATTCGGAAAGTGAAGTGTCCACCAAATCAAGCATGTTGTTCCAGTACTGCTTAGTATGATCTTGCGAAAAATCGCAGCCGGTTGTGATTTCCGGTTCCACGTTGCAATCGTCGGGTAAATGGGGATTCGCGGAAGTACTATGCAACAAGTCAGTAAATTTTTCGACAAAGTTCGTGCCCAAAGGTTCCGACTCCCATGCCAACGGAAAGGTGCCGGAATCGCCTATGCCGTTCGTGAACTCCGGCAATAGCTTCCATTCCTCTTCCGTCTCCATTTTTATCATCCCGTTTTCACAATCAACGATCCCTGTGGCCGAGCCTAGTGTTGAAGTAGGCGACTCCAGATCATTGGGACCATTCCATGCATTAAGAACGTCGAGGTACCGGGCTGGGCCTACGTGACTTTGGATCGGGCCGGGTTGTGTCTTGTGAAGAGATAGTGCTAAGTTCGAACGGAGCTTGGACTGCCTTGCCAATCTGGCTTCGGCTTCGAGGCGTGCACTCTCCCACTGGGCAATGTGGCTAAGGTTAGCCGTGTTCTTGGATTGACTATCGTTGGACGACAGGGCATCCTTCTGAGGCTTGTGAGTCACGGGGTCGATTCCCATTTTGGTTAGTCTTTTCTTCAAATGAGTGTTCCAGTAGTTCTTGATTTCATTGTCCGTTCGCTTAGGTAAATGCGTGGCAATCGACGACCATCTGTGGAAGTTTATATAATCTACATTAGGAGATGATAAATCTGATGAAGAATGTAAGAAATAAATCAGGGATTAGTGTGTGATACTGATCATACGACGACTCTCACCCGATTGATTTCTGTTATTATAAATGACTAAATTCGACACCTATCTGTAAATTGGTTCGAGACGTAGTTTACAAACATTGACTTGTCAAAACTATATCATTTATAACACCATATAATGGGACCATAAAATTGTGCAGAGTTCAGCAACAGTTGATAAGAATGTTGGCAGATTGAGCCATTCTTGTAATAATTCTGCAGACCAAAACACAGCTAAGATGGGCAAGAATAAATACTGCTACTCATCAAAATCTGACATGAACCAAATCATATGCCTTTGGTGTTTATTTTTTACCTAGAAAAAAAGAATCCTATAAAAAAAATTACTGACAAAAAGGTGGCATTATTAGATATACAAAAGAATTAGCTAAGTTTTCTATCGATACTTCAATCAATGAGTGAACATGTAAGTAAACGCGGAACCATTATTAATCCTTCGGTTGTCGAGTGAAGGAGCATTAGGGAACAACTGTGTTCTGCTCGCCTGCTCGTGCTCTTTGCAAGGTTTTACAGCCTTTTACACAAGTCTAAGCTATCTCATATATGCGATTCGCAGTATATATGTGTAATTAACAACTTTTTTATTTGAATTTTTCTTGGTTGTTTATAACACAAAATAACAATATTTCTTACTTCATTATCTTATACTCCCTCCGTCCCCTTAATAATGCACCCGTTTGTCATTAAGGAATAAACTGATGCAAGAAGTAGATATGGAATGGAACTATGGAAGTACTGGTACATGTACCTGTTTCCTAAAAGAGCATGGAGCTGAATGATAGTCTGTTCTTCTTGTAAACTGAACTTTCCTCTTTTGATATCTGGCCTCAAGTAATTTGTCCATCTCAGCCTGCAACTCTTGCCACATCTTTGGAGCCCTACACATTGAACATCATTTCATAACTTCAAAACCGAGTTAGTTTTAAAAGTTCGACCTTGTAAAGAGATGTTTACCAGCTTTGGCAGGCAAAGCACGCCAGCTTCCATGACCATGTTCTTCAATATATGCCAAGAGCTTCTGATCCTCTTCCGGGGTCCAAGGCCCTTTCTTGAGGCCGACTTTCTCGCAGCACGGTGATCGGCCCATCGGTGACGACAAGAAGAGATGTGGGATGAGGGGGGTTATATGGGATGTAGTTTATACTAGTACTAGTAGTTGTGGAGATGAAAAATTATGAGAAGTTGAGTGTGTGAATTTATGTGCAAGTTAAGGCAAGATTTAAGACAAGCTTTTTCACCACCGGCCTCATAAAGTCACATATAGCCTCGTCTTATTTATTGAATTGAACATGGCTTGTAATGTAAAGAGTAAGACTATATTGCCATCCTTCATACCTCTTTTATACTATCGTATTTAATGAAAAATCTTACTTGTGATCGTGTTGTATTTACACCTACTCTTAAGCTGCACGAGGCATAGGGTAAAAATCGGTAGTGAAATTGAGCGAACATGAAACGTAGAGTTATGATTTGGTGATCATAGATTGTTGGTATTGGTTCGACTGATAAAGAGCTTACATTTGTGAATTGCGAAGTAGAGTTCACTCATGTTATAGATCTCTTTGGTAGGACAAGAGAAGTCTTCATACAGGCCATGTGGATTGTGGAGTGAAATATTCACTATATGTTAATTTGAAGAAATATTACACATTTACATCATTCTTATGCTAGAAATTCGTTGTCGTAGCAAGTGGAGCGAACGAGAAACGTATAGTTAAGATTTGGTGATTGTAGATTTTGGATCGACTGATAAGGAGCTTACGTATGTAAATCGTGAAATAACAAGTTCGCATATGTTATAGATCTCCTTTGTAGGACAAGAGAAGTCTTCATGCATGCCATGTGGACTGTAGAGTAAAATATTCAATATATGTTAATTTGAAGTAATTTGGAGAAAGATTACACATCTACACCATTCTTATGCTACAAAAGGCATAGCGTAGAAATTCGTTGTCCTAGGAAGTGGAGCTAACGAGAAACGTATAGTTAAGATCTGACTATAGTAAATTGTTGGCTCGACTGATAAGGAGCTTACGTATGTAAACTGTGAAGTGACGGATACGCATATGTTATAGATCTCTTGGGCAGGACAAGAGAAGTCTTCATACATGCCATGTGGAGTGAAATTTTCACTATATGACAATATGAAAAGGATTATATGCCTAATTAGGCAAAGGTGGGTTAATTTGTCATGTGGGCTTCTCAAAAGCTATGTTTTAAATGCCGCGGTTATGCCGGCGGTTAAACCGGTAAAACCGCTATGCCGGCCCCTACCGGCACGAAACAGGCAAAAAACCGGTCAAAATACCGGTCCGGTATTTTGACCGGAATTTACGGTATTTTGACCGGAATTTACGGTTCGACCGGAATTCTTAAAAAAAAATAAAAATCAAACAAAACCTAATTTCTTTCCCTTCTTCCCCAAACTCACTCTGCACATCCCGTCTTCTTCTCTCACCAGTTCAACACCTTTTTCTTGCCTTTTTCCGGTTCCGTTCTTCTACAATCAATCATTATCTCCATCTTGAGTAGGGGGCAAACTCTTATTCTCTTCTATGACTGATTATATCCAGATCTGGGGCATCATTTGTTGTGATTCACTGGGGGTACAAGATATAGAAAATCGAAGAAAGCAGCAGCAAGGAATCAGGAGAGGATAGAAGGAAAAACAGAAGAAAGGAATTAGGAGAGAATATAAAGAAGAAGAGTTAAAATGAAAAAGAAGTGAAAGTGATGAAGGAGGCGAGAGAGAAGTTGAAAGAGGTAAAATTTGAAAAGTGAGAAAGGAAAAGAGTTCAGTGTACAGACAATAGCTAATAAGGACAAATCTAATTAAATACACTCCACTCCTTTCCATTTAGCATAATTATACAGTACAGTATAAAAGGGTTGTATGAACTATGATGTTTGGAAGTTTGGAATCTTTTGTAATGTTAATTTGGATAATTTATGAATTTAATTGTTGTGTTTATAAAGTGCATTTGCATTATTTTACAAGTTAATATTAGCATTTATATTAAATTATAGTGTGTTTATTTAAACCGGCATAATTGACATAAAACGGCGCATGCCGGTTCTACCACCGGTTCTACCAATTTCTGGGGTGGCCGGCGTAATGCCGAAATCCGGCATTTAAAACATAGCTTAAATGTAATTGTTCATCTAAGGAATAGTTAGATGAAACATGTGTATCTAGCAGGGAGTCCAATAGTAATTATCCCATCAGAATATGATCAACTTGATGTTATAGTAAATAGCTTGTTAGATAACTTTATCATTTTTATACATTTTATTATCCCGAACAGTACCGTTTTTATCTAGAATGGAATGTTTTACCCATAAAAAATAAATAAATTAAAACTCAAGAACATCATACATTCCTACAAATCACAAAACAAAATACACACAAAACAGAAAAACAAAAAAAAATTGAAGAAGAGCTAGCAACTAGCAAGCGTGCCTATTTCAAATTACCCTCAAATCTCTTTAGAACGTGTTTGCTCTGCCCAATTTCATCTCTCTAGTTTCCTCCTCAGTTATGTCATCTTAAGCAGGAATGGAGTCACACAATTCCAGTGTGAAGTGATGGATTTGGTGCAGAAGACTAAGTCTCAGATTCTCAATTCAAGTCTGTCCCAAACATTTATATATGAAGTAAAAAAAATAGAGTCTCAGACTCTCAATTCAACTGCTAATGACAACAATACAAAACTTTATTCCTTACATAATCAAAAATAGTAAAGAAGTTACTATACACGTTAAAAGTATTATTTTTCCATTATTAATATTACTCTACCACCACAATTCATTATAAAGGTAATAATCTACTCCCTCCGTCCCACAAAACATTACCCGTTAGGGTTAGCGCGTAGTTTAATAAAATGAGTGTAATGGAGTAAAAATGAAAAAGTAAGTGGGGTAGGTTACTTTTTGAGAATGTGTGGTGATAAAGAAGTGTATGAATGTTAAAATAATGTTTTAATGTGTGGGGTAGCTTCCTTATTTGGTAATGGATAAAGTTTTGTGGGACATCCGAAAATGGAAAGTGGGTAAAGTTTTGTGGGACGGAGGGAGTAGCACATTAACCTTTTTTATTTATTCCAGTACTCTAATGTCTATTTTGAACTGCGTACCAAGAATTGTGAGTGATGGTTTGTTCGAAGAGGGAATAGTTGATTGGTTTACACCATTCATCTATTTATACTCATAATTTGATTGTAGTAATTTAAGAATTAATGTTATTTATGATTTCCCTACATTGTTATAAAAGAATTGAATGTTTCTATAAAGGAACCCTATAATACTAAATTGTATTTTCTTCTTTCTAATTGAAAAAAAATCCTACATAGATAGATCGTATAGTATGTTACTATTTATTTGAATTTGTGCTGCCCCTCATAACCGTAATCCTAACTCCACTATGGTTTAGAAGGACGTTAAATGATTGTGTATCAAGCACCTAAAATACCATCGACTTCTATATCATTATATGATATTTGAATTTATCAATAGTTACATTTAATTACCCGATTAATATTATAGCCGAAGAACTCTATTTTGATCAATACTCTATTTTGACTTTAAAAAAAGATAAAATATTAAACTAAACACACGTTGATAAAGTATGTATAATTCATCCTTAAGACACTTAAGATACAAAATGAGCACGTGAATATTCGTGTGTCAATAATTCGAGTAAACAATAAAATATTTCATTTCATCAAAATAGAATGTAGAGAACAACTCAAAATCTAATTAAAGGGTTGATTTGCAAATTATGTAAGGTTAAAGCTAATAAGAGAAAAATAAATATATCTTATGTACTTTTCACCTTATGACATACTATAAAGTTGGTTAAATTTTAGACCTATATATAATTTTTAAAAATATATTTCTTGAAGATTTATTATTAAAATCATAGAGACTAATATGATTACCGGTTAATAATAGTAGGGCCGGTAGGGCCGTAGGGAGGAAATAAACTTCAATATTTGAATATGCTTTTGTAATCGACCAAGACTCCGAGTTTCCCAGTTCCATTTTTTACAACATTGGTAATCAGCAAGAGTTCCCCTATTCCATTTGTAAGTGTGATACACTACATATATGATTTTGTACAAAAGCCAGAGTATAGTATATCTGTATATGCACTTAATCAGATATCAGTTGCCTTGCAAACAACAAACTTCAAGATTTCTTCACCTGCTTCTTTATCCTACAAAAACCGAACCAATGAAATAGGGGATGTAACGCCAATAAAACCCTAGTGAAGATAGAAGATTAAAAATGAAATGCCAAGTATATCACATTAAAGGAATGAATAGGAAAGGGCGCATTCACATCAATTTCCCTATAAAATTTTCCCTAAAAACACCTAAATAGATTCCCGGAGGTGGAGGTTTATTTGGTGATATAAGATTGGTATTGGTATGTGTATAAGGTTGGTATTGGGGTTAGTATAGGAGTAGGAGTAGGATTAGAATAGATTTGCCTCTTCAAAAAAAAAAAAATTTCCCTAAAAACACTTTTAACTCATTTATAACTCATATTCATTAATTTGGACAAATTAGTTTTCCTATAATATTTTCCTATTTGAAAAATGTGGGAGAGATTTGAGTGCAAACATGAGAGAGAAATTAAGTTTAGGAGGAAAAAGAATTCCCACAGCAACAAATTTACACCTGTGCCAAAAAATTTTAGGAGACTAAGAGCATTCACATCAGCTCACCTAAATTGGATTTTATGCCTAAATATTGGCACAAAATCGTAAAAAGTGAAAAAATGCAGTGCAGCAGATTCCCTAAATTTGATGAGCCCGCAGGAAAAATTTAGGGAATTCTTTCCACATGCCAAGATTTAGGGATCCC
>JAYMSL010004762.1:0-10761 GCA_036897195.1 Plantago coronopus
TGTTTCTTTATATTACTGTATCTATATTTTTTTGGAATAAAAACACATTTACCATCAACAAAATTGTCTGTTTCTTTATATTACTGTATCTATATTTTTTTGGAATAAAAACGGTTCAGATCCAATTCATTCCGTTCAGTTAAGTTTAGTTTAAAGATTTTCATACGAATTGAATATAAATTAAGGTTATGTTCAATCTAAACTAAAATAAATGGACTTAACCTGAACTTAATTGAATTGAACTAAATTTAAATATAAATTTGTATAACTCACACCTACACTTAACTTAACAGGGCTACTCTGAGATTTGGAGGCCCTGTTACACTGTGACCTCTTGGAAAGAGAAACAAGCCTTTTTCATTGCAATCAAAGGACTTTTGTTTCTAATTTCGCATGGGGCCCCAAAAAATGAGGGGCCCTGTTCGGGCGGGCAGCGCCGACCCTGCTGAATAAACTTGAACTGAATTGAAAATAATTGAAATGATGGTAAACTGAACAATTCTAACTAGTGTATTCTGGATTGTTCATAGGGATTCATAAGGATCCAACAATTATGAAACGTAAAAGGATGTGCAGTACTCTTGTTTGAATGATGTAATGAATACTCCATCTACATAGCTTAGACTCAAAACTTCACTAAATGGCCTTACTAATTGAAGAGCTAATTAAACACATTAATTGATAAATTGTTAAACCGTCCAAGGTAGAATTAATCATTGATTGTTACTGGTGAAATCATCAGTGATTAGATTATATAATACTTTTAACATAAGCAGCAATTAACATGCCATTTGAGTTTTGACATGTATGCAATGCACCCTGGCCCTTCATCAAGGTTCTGTCGTCGTCAATTAAGGTGGGCAAATTAAGGCCAAAGAATGAAAGAATGTCAAACTGCTAATCAATCCTCAACTTGCTTTTCTCAAACCTTCTTAACTGAAGAAATGTTACATTACAATTACCAGCCTGACGTGACATTTTTTGTTCATTATTCAAGTCGGTTTCACGCGTCTACCTCATCTTCAATTTTTGCACTATTACGTATCTACATGTTTATTCAGTTCAGTTCAAATTTACATATCATTTATACATCTTACACGAAATAAATGTAATTTTTTCGTATGTAAATTTTAGAATAAAAGATCAAAGATGATTGGGAATTTGGGATCCCGATATCTTTCTGGGGAGTTACATTTGCTTGGAAATGTCGGCGTGGGAGTTAAATTAATCAATAATAATCTACAGCCATTTTATGCCCCATCCATGTTCCCACAGTTATCCTCCTGCAAAGACTAATTATCCAAAAAAATATCCAAGAATTCTAATGTAACATATAATAAGAGAAGAGAAAATTGAAAAGGCGTGATATAATTTGGACTTACTCAAAGAATTTTCAGAATTATCTTGTACTATTAGATGTGAAAATATCAAACATACAACGCCATATATCAGGCTTGCTTACAACTCTGGATCTCCATGAGTCATATTATGTCGTATGAATGAGCAGCACAAAATCATTCCCATTCACTAGCTTGGAAGAACCAAGACTCTAATAGCCACATAAGACCATCAATAAAATTTCGATTTTATTCTTTTGAACGACAATTTTTTTATATACGAGTGAAATAAGTTCAGGTCAACCTCAAAAACGAAACCAGTACCCGAAAAAACATCATCCAATTGGGATTCGAATTACTAGCACAAACACTTCCAACAACAGCCGACAACGTTTAACCATGCAATGTGTACATATTCTGATTGAAATTCTGATAATTGCAAACTGCATAAATGTTGTTGGAAGGAAAAAAGTATGCAATTTTTTATATTTTAAGTTATCGGGTTTAATCCATTATTCATGTCATGAGTAACTGTACCGTTTTAAAGTTTTAAAGTGTCGAATCTTGATCGAATTGTTAGAAAACAGTCAACAAAGTGTCACACAAAGGACAAATAATAAACAAATAATAAGGAGTAATTAATTAGAGGTCGTTATCTTATCACTTGCGGTTGCAGCCGCAATAATTCGTGCTACAGCAAGATAGATATTTAATTAAAGTTGGGAGTTTGCAATACTGTTATTATTGCGGACATTATCGTAATCTTGTTTAATTACTTGTTTAAAAGTTTGTCAAAGTTTGCCATTAAATTACTAATCCTAGTGGATATTTTTCTCACCCAGTGTGCCCATCTATGAATATCACACTTTTTTCTGAATATTATACAGTGATAAAATTGTATTAAAATTATACTAATCCGATAAAAAGGTATAAAGTGGCTTCCAATTTAAGTATATATATATATATAAGTAAAACATACTTCATGGGGCAAAATATTGAATTTTATCTATTTCATGGGGTCAGATGTGCAAAATGATTGTTCAATTCTAGGTAAGAGTAGAGTATTATATTTTATATACTCGCGATCTTCTTCATTTGTATTCTTTTGTTAAGTATTTTGTTTGATATACTATTATAATTACAATCGTTCGTAAATTTTTAATTAATAATTAATTAAATATTCAATAAGAGTCTCAATATAGAGGAAATAATCATTCATGGTGGGGATCGAACATGTAGCCTCTTAAATCTGGGATGTCTCAGCTTGTCACTCGGCTACTAACGCTTTCGTTAAATCATGCTATTAATTTTATTTCTTGATTTAAGAAGAAACCGCAAAATAATATTAAACGAGAAAATGAACTATATAAAGAGAAAATTACCGTGCTCATGTTTTTTTTTTAAAGTAACAAAGTAACAAAGCAAAGATCAATAATAGTTTTCCATTTACCATCAAGATGACTCGAACCCGACCTATAATAAGTTCTGTTCTTTTCAACTTAAGTTCAGATTCATTCAGTTCAGTTCATATTCATTCAGTTCAGTTCAGATTCATTCAGATTTGGTTAGTTCAAATTTGTACTTCACTTCAGATCCATTAAGTTCAGTTCAGTTCAGTTCCGAAATCCTCAGCTGAAAAGAACAGAGCCTTAATTTATTAGTTGGAGAGAAGGCGTTTTACCAACTAACCTGCGCTTCGTCATGAACTCTCTTTTGTTCACTTCCAGTGTTTGCGCTCTTGATATCTATTTTACAACTAATGAAAGGTTGGTATTCTTTTTGCAACTTGGATGAAATCATAGTACTCTTTTTGCAATTTTTCCTTACTACGATGCTAAATTGCTAAATTTTTAAAGTACTTTTACGAGCAATATGATCCTATTAAAACTTCGATACTAAAATAAGTACCCGTTCGAGTTTGGAATCATAGGATACTCCTTAACAAAATTGTACTATATCTTTCAGGTAATATTGGCATTCATTCATTCATGGATCTATATACAAACATCTAGATTTGATTGTAATTCCGTATCACCACATACAGCAGCTTTTTTCCTTTTTCATTTGTTTTGATAACTTTTGCAGCAATGAGAGCTTTATTCTTATTCTCCCTCTTAAAGCTCAACCCCAAAGAACCAATTTCCAACTTTATATTTTCCTCTAGCCGAAAAAGAAAGAAAAACGAAAAACAAAATATGAGAAATTTATTTCTATTTTTATATCTGATCGATTCGATTCGATTCGTTACATGCAGTTAAGCCGTTCGAGCAAGGTTTAATTTTCTAGTGGCGGCTCTTAATCTTCTCAATTTAGTACTACTATAGTGTATTATTGAGTTACTTTTGGTCGCATTTAAGTTTTGATTAGATTATCCTTTGGTTTAATACTTTGGCCCTCCATGACTTCGAAGTTCTAGTTTGACCATATGCCAATTTGACTTTAGCCAATAATAGAGGGGTAGATTGCAAAAAAGCCACTTAAAATAGATGGACTTATGGAAATTTACACAAACACAACAGAATTGTTAGTTTATTACATTTACATCCCCTATTCTTTAACACTACATTATGAACATACTGAAGCAACAAAGACGAATCAAGAACCGGTGTCCAAAAAACATCACTAAGAAAGAAAAGTTCAACAGCATTGAACTCAGTTCCTCGAACACAGCAACTTCGGGCGCGAAATGTGAATCACACAGTTCGAAGTTGGGTACGAGACACAGGTCAGCAAGTATCCCTCACCCGTTTGCTTCTCATCAAGAAACGAACCATCTGACTGGTCGACAGAACCAGACTCCATTCCCAGCACAGGTGGAGCAAGCACCGGCTCTGCAAGAGTATGACAGCGCCTCAACTCCAGCATCTATAAACATACTGAGATTGTTACATTAATCTACATTTGAAAGCAAATGGTATCTTATCTTATGAATCTCTATTTATCTAGTAGTACCAACTTGAGAAATACAGGTTCAGGTAACAACTAATAATCACCTTATCCTGCACGGTAACATTTTCCCGGGCTGAACTGAATTGAATCGTCCAATTTTTCGTAGCATCTTCAGTCTCCCATCTTTACAGCATAAATTAAGAACCATCATAATAAAGCAACGGTAGATAAAATTCGTAATGTGGTTAAGATGACTGGAGTATGAAAGTGAAAGCATTGTCTGGAAAATCTTACCATCTCAAATTGAACTCGGAAATTGTTGGTTGCCATATCATCCAAGTCCCTCTCCTCATCTGATAGTCCTCTATAGAAACCTTCAATTACAAAATCATCATCTCCTTGGTCTTGTCGTTCTTTAAGTATATTGTTTGCGGAAATAACAGCAGACATCTTCATGTAATACAACTTGATTGATTCAAGCAAAGCTACCTCACCGAAACCTACAGGTATTTCTTCCAACTCCAGGCTCCCAAGTTCCAAACACACAAGCACCGGGAAATGAGAACTCTCTACTCTCCATATCTGTAGATCACAATCATCAATAACCAAATATCTTAGGCACCGAAATTCTCCTTCAGTTGACCTCCATTCATCACCACAAAACGCATCACCATACAGCTCGAGAGTTTCAAGTTTGGGCAATGAACCAAGGATTGTCATACACTCCCATGGAATATGTGTTCCAGATAAATACAACTCTCGAAGGTTGGGCGAGAATGTCAAATTCTTCGGCTCTATAAACCTAAAACTGCCATTTTCCATATTTGTCGAGAAATGGCAATTTAGTATTTGGAGTTCATGAAGACGAGCAAGATGGGTGAAGTAACATGATATTAGATCGGAATTCTCACATAAAAAGTCCACATTATATGTAATCACCAATTTTTTAATCACTGGGATCATCTTGACTACCTCATCACTAGCATTCAGATTTGTGACTTCCCCAAGAGTTTATAGATTGTTAAGTACACAATTACTTGCGGCATTTCTGGGATTGGGTAAAGTAAAGGAAAAACACCCGTACACCGACACATGCCTTAGGTTTGATAATTCCCAAAATTCAGATGGTAGAACAATCGCTTCACCACTGCCAAAAATATTTAAAGTCTCTAAATTCCAGAATAAGAATAGGGAAGAATAGAATCTCGAGACATCATTGGTCATCCTAAATTGACATCTAAGGTATCGTAAATTAACAAGATGGCTAATATCTACCTTCAAATCAACCTCGTCAGTTTTCAATACTCGTAACAACCTACAAAATGTGAGACCTCGTTTGTCTAAGAACTCTGTTTCCGGCAGGATCGGAGAAGGTTGATTAAATTCATGCCTTCCTATACATGTTAGAGAACGGACAAGTTCAACAGACATAGATTCAAAGGGAATGGTTTTGGTTTCAGGAAGATAGCAGATCAAACGACGAAAACTTTCTTGAGTCTCAAGCAAATCCTTATTCACTTGATGAACAAACGACTCCTTATGGGCTTCTCGCAAGCAAAATTCTCGTAACATGTCATGCAAACTACAATAACTTGCTTCCCCAGACCCAACCATAACAAGTTTTCTATCAATGAGATGGTGCAAATGCTCTAATGCAACCTCTTCCAAAGTTACATTTTTACGTGGTTTCAGAAATCCTTCAGCAACCCATAGTCTTACAATAGTATTGATATGCACTACGTCATCTTCTTTGAAAGAAGCCATGTGCAAAAAACATGGCTTCAAGTGAATAGGCAAGTGATCATAGCTCAATGATAATATTTTCAAGCAACGACCATCATCTTCAGTATTTATGAAGAACTTGACATCAGCTGCAACATCCTCCCAATGTTTAATTGTCTTTTGAGTTTTAAGGAGTCCTCCAACAACTACTATCGTCAAAGGCAATCCCCTACAACTCTTGACAATTTCCTCTCCACATTTGAGGAATTCAAGGGGACAGAATTCTTCTCCAAACACAGTTTGATAGAGTAAATCCCAACTTTTATTATCATCTAATAGCTTAACTTCATGAGGACTACACGACCCAATTCTACGTGCCACATCCAAAATCCTAGTCGTTACCAAGATTCTACTTCCATTATAATTGTCAGGAAAGAATAACCTAATCTCATTCCACGCCACAACCTCCCAAATATCATCGAGTATAATGAGATACTTTTTGCCAAACAAATGTTTATACAGTTTTTCCCCATCAGTTCCATTTTCACCAAGATCACTTAAAATAGATTGGATAACTTTGTCAGCAGAATAATCTTAAGATATAGTTACCCAAGCTAGTATGTGAAAATGATGCTTAACATATGGATGCTCAAAAAGATTTCTAGCAAGTGTGGTCTTACCAATGCCTCCCATGCCGACAATCGAGAGGATTTGACGACTGGATTTATCTGAGGTGAGTTGATCCATCAGATGAACCAACTCTTCACCAAGCCCCACCATCTTAGCCATTTCACCGGGAGGCAGTACAGGACCAACACACGTAGAGGTTTTGGGCAGCTCGTCTCTTTCACCATTTTGCTCATGAACCTCCGTGACTTCTTGAATGATGAGATCCATTCTATTGATTGCTTTTTCCATACCTTGACACAAGATATCATAGACAATGGTGCTACTGTTTGAGAGAACTCGATCCACGTAATAAGACTCGATGGTGTCCTCAACTGCAAAAGCAGAATCAGCCATTCTTCTCAGCAAATCCTTACTCAATTTCTGGGAATAAGACTCAAGAAATCCAACCAAAAAGTTGACTTTGCTGAGCATGGATTGTAGATGTGATTGGCTGAAAGAAACGGGGCAGGTAGGATGTTGGTAACGGGTGAGAACATTCATAAGAGACACAAGAGCTGCATATGCAGTTGCCATTAACTCACCAAATCTATGAATCAGTTCTTCTGAATGAATGAAGCAAGGTTTTGGTTTTCTTTGGTGATAGAAGAAACTTGGTAGGTATTCTCATATACAGATAAAGAAGATCTGTCCCTACTCCCTACTACAATATGCAATATGTGGTTGTCTACTGTCCTCTTAGCATCACTCTCAGTGAAGTTATCCAAAGTAGTAATTTAGATCGTAAATGCTGACGCAAGGCTCTCTTGTTCCTTCCGATCTGTCTGTTTTCACGCAGCAAACTGTACACTTAAGCCTGCAGAGCAATGTACAGTCGTTTAAACTTACTCAGACTGGAGGCTCACTTCTTAGGAGGATTTCAAATAATCGGAAACTGTAATCTTGCTCATTTCTTAGGAGGATTTCAAATGTTAATGCAAGTATCTTATTCCTCTCTAATTTCATACAGCAAGAAAGCTGCAAATGATGACCTTGAGATGTTGCCATAAAGCTTGCATCGTTTATGAGTCGACTCTGTTTCACCACAATGCTGGCATGTTCCTTGTAGTCTTAACTCTTGGTATTCGATAACCTACCGGAGCTCAATCCATATATATATAAAAACTGAAAGATTTTGGAGAATTTCAGCATGTACACGTCCCCACTTTTTGACGTGGAGGGGATTAATTTCCTCCAAGTTATAATTTCAGTCTATTTTTGGTAATCACTAACTCCCTCAGACTTTTGTGCACCCAACTCAGCACGTTTTGTAACAAAATTTTGCCAGGTGTATTCTTTTCCCTGTTTTTGGTTTGAAAGCATTTACCAAGTCAAATGGAGAAGATTCTTTCTAATAAACCGTGTTTAATGTTATAAGGTCGGTTTTATGGAATGTTGGCCAAAATTCAGAGTTAACTCTCAATATCAACAAGATAAATATAGTAAACTTAATACTGATTAACTCACAATAAGTGCGTTTGACTATTTTCAAATTTGAAATCTAAGATGATATATCAGAATTGTATATTGATTCTCCAACCTAACCAAAAAACGAACATTTATACATATATTATTCCTCCAACACATTCCCCAAAAACTCAGATTTCAAATTCGCCATCGATAAGTCAGAATCTAAGATTGATTCAATCATCCGTAATTTAAGGAACGGAATTAATGAACGACAAATCTAATTTTGATCCATATATAAAACCACCCTATATAATTTGTTTTCCAAACATCAATCATCGTCCTCTTCCCCGTGAAAAGATATTCCAACAAAAACGCAGCCACCCTCAACCGATTTGGAGATTCCCTGATATTTGCAGATGAAATCATGTTAGTTGTAGCAACGGATTCATTGGAAGAGTATGCATATGTAATTCTAAGGTAAATCTTCACATACTAAAGAAAATTTACGTATACTGTATATCTGTGTGAGATTCGTATTCAATATTTCTTGCTCCAATCGTTTCAGAGAAGAACTTTTTCAAAATTAAGGAGGAATATCAATTAGTTCATCGATAAGTTCAAAGCGATCCTAAATTAAGTTGATCATATTTCAGGATATGGTCACTAAATACAACGGTAAGTCAGTCGTTCAAGTTGCCAAGAAAATCGAAGATGGTAACAATACCTTAAAGATTCCAATGGACTTCACATGTATACTAGAACGTGGCTGCTTGGCTAAAGTGAGGGTAACAAGAGAGGACAACATTGAAAGGGGCTAAAATGACGATTGGGGTAAGTACGTTTTTTAAAGTTGTACCAACCAATGTTCAGTTCGTAGAAACTAAGTAACCACACATTCATGTTAGCAAGTCGCCCACACACTACCCAGGCATGGGTACCACAACTGTAGAACATACAATGTTGAAAACAATGCAGCAGTCATGAGTATTTCAAATTTCAATAATATTTATATTTTGGTTATCAACTACTGATTTGTGATTACTTTTGTATAGGAAGTTGTTAATAAGATGTAAAACCAACATGCTTTGAAGAATAACATCTAAGAGGATTCAGTTTGGGTGTTCTGGTGATGAAGATGAAGCTTGAGCAGATCCACAGGCTGATTAAGAAGGAAAAGATTAGACATATTTCAATTGTATTTCATTTTCATTCAAGAACTCGGTTGACTTTCACTTGAATTGAAATTTATTTAGCTATTCAGTACCTTTTCAGTTTATGTTGCATTTCCTTTCAGTTTCTGTTTAGTTTCTTTGTCTGGTAGTATGTATTAATCTACACTATCATTGAGCAGTGAACTTTAGTTAAGTTTAGTGAAATATTATAAAATGAGTGACATATCTTATATATGGTCTGATAGTGCAAAGCATTCATTTGTACTATCGCTATCAACAATAAGTGATTTGTTTTTATGTTTTCAGCCCTTTTAAAACAATTCAGTGTGTTCTCTTTGAACTTAGCTTATCAACATTTTCATTGAATACAAAGTGTGGAAAAGTACAAAGTATGCAAGTTTACAAAGTAGTAAAGCTGGGTTGAATGTGTAGTGATTGATATATTTCATGTTGATTTTAAAAACTTATGCTTTGAAGCAAGATCATACATAGTCTGGCACAAATTAACCTATTAGCACTGTATATTCATTAGCATATGATAACAATTTATGCAATCCATCTGTTAATTCATAACAACTACATAATTAATAGAAAATCAAACACCTCACTTATTGTCAGGAGTGTGTCATTGTTACAAGTCCAGTGCATTAGAAAATTCTCCAGATATGTCCTCTTATTTGCACAATAGCCTAATAAGACCTGCAAAACAGTTACCTACGTTAGTTTCTTGCTTGCAAAAACATAAAATAAGTTTCCACATATTTAAGAAGATCTTGATTTACATAGTAAACCTGAAGCTACCAGTGTATTTTCCACACTACAAAGTAACTCAAGATTAACTTATTCTACTACTTTTGCTTTTATACTTTTGAATTCATAACAACCTAAACCGACTAACTGGATTTTTCAAAATTCAGGTGACAGAAAACCTTTTCTAAAACTAATGTAATTGAATTAAACAACATCTAAGCTAACAAATCGAGTGCATGCAATCACATAAAATTGTCAGACGAATGAAACTGAGTGATTCGTACTTACCAGTATCATGTTGGAACAAACTTCTATTGTGCAAAAAAGAGGACATATGCTGGGTTTGGAAACAATGAAGACCACATACGCTATATACACCCAGATGAAGAATACCTATGCTCTTTGATTTGTCGGAGCTGGCAGAACAAAAAAACGCGATACTGAGGGGTTGCACCAAAGTCGAGGAAATCGGAGTTGCGAGTGAATGTGATGTAACCCTAGCTAGGTGCTGTAGGAGTTTCTGTCAACGCAAAGTAATTAGGAAAACTAATTTAGAAAGCTTTTTACTACCAACTCAAGATCTTACAAACTCTATCAGCCTAATACATGGGAGATTCAACTGGAAAGTTACCTGCATTTTACACATATCGTACTTTTGTAAAATGAACTCCAGATCTGAAGCTCCAGATGTAGAAAACAAGCTTCGATCTTCCATTTTTTCGAGCTGAATTAAAAAACAAACGAATTATTCATAAAAATCTCAATAAAAGACCAAATCGAAGCGACAAAGATTGGATGCAATTAGACTATTCCTA